>APFE031405395.1:160785-197645 GCA_000404065.3 Pinus taeda | reverse complement strand
CCCCCCACTACACAATCGATGCAATGAAGGGGGCACTCCACACCCCCATCTAACCCCCCAGTTAACTACGTAGGCTATTCATGGAAAGAACATAACACAACCCAACACAGTAGTGCTCTCCTCAGCTATTGTTGAGATCAACTATGCCATCCTCATCAAGCCCTTAATTCTCAATCCTTTCATAAGCTCATCACAAGAAGATTCTTCCATGATCAAGGTAGAGATAGAATAGATGATTTCAATACTGATGTTTCCTTATCATGAGTGAACTTCATTGGCAAGAGTACCTCCTCAACAAGGCAAGGTGATGCTCAAGGAAGATGTCAAGGAGGAGGGACAAAGAAGCACAAAGAAGAACCATCATGAAGACATGGAGAGATCCTAAACCAAGAATGATTGAAGACATTTATGATGACTCAGAAGGTCTCGATGTCGATCCATGACCCTTTGAAGGGTGAAGATGAAGAACAAATCAAATATTTCATGAATATTGAAGACAAAGCAACAAGTAGAGTGGCTTGGCATTGCCACATCATCATGAAGTTCCATGTTATCATTGCCAAGTTATGTCTTGTACAAGTGTCATCACAATTTCATATGTTTCGATGTGTATTTCCACATCATCTTTTGGAATGCAATGATGTATTTTCAAAGAAAATGACAAAATGTAAAAGAGGTGGAAGTCGAAGGGTTATATGTGGAATATGTAAAGTGACATGTAGACAAAATAATCTTATAAAAGTTCAAAGCTCATTTAAGAATCCAAGAGTCATGAGGGTAGCTCAAGAGTTATAGGGGATATGAAAGGTCATTCCTCTTGTTATAAATACACCCTCATAACTCAAGAAAAGGGATTTTGGAGGCTTAGACTTTGGAGAGCTAGCCTTGGCTTCTTCAGCTTGGCATAGGAGAGAAGATCATTCTTTTGGAGAAGCAAGAAGTGACTTAATGTTCCATTATTGGAGCTAGTGTCTCATCATTATAACACACTTTCATGCATGTATCATGAATGTTGTAAGACTATTCATTAGATGCTTTTGCTATTTGTTATGTTCAAATGTACTAAATAAATTGAACTATTTCATTGGCTTTGGTGCTTATCTTGTTAAATGTGTGTTGTATTGGCTTTAATGTTCGTTGTGTCTGTCAGGCCAGGAGGTAACTCCTCAAATGATATTATATATATTCATTTAGGTTGTTCATAGTTATATACATGAGGGAGTGACCGTTGAGTTTCATATCCTGATGACTCTCCATTTTCTCTTATTATTTATTTACACTATTTACAATTATTCACCCAATACCTATGATTAGGTGTCAACATTCCCCCCCTTAATCTGAAGGGATGTTGGTGAGTCGAAGCATCGTTCTGAATCTTTTAAGATTTTCTCTTCCAAGCGCTTTGGTGAAGATGTCTGCAATCTGCTCATTAGTGGAACAATGGCAAAGATGGATTGCTTTGGCCTTAACATGATGTTGAATCAGATGATATTTTGTATTGATGTGCTTCCGATCATGGAACTTTACGTTCTTTGCCAACTTTATTGCCGAGGTATTGTCAATCATGAGTGGATTCGAATATACTTATTTTACGTACAAATATTCCAGAATCTTCTTGAGCCACACAATTTCTTTTATTTCCTCAATTGTTGCCACATATTTTGCCTCTGTTGTGGAATCTGCTAGAACTAATTGTTTGCGTGATCTCTAGGAGACAGCTCCTGATCCAAGACTCATAACATAACCAGAAGTAGATACCCCAGTTTCTTTGTCTCCATCAAAGTCTGAATCAGAATATCTAATAGAGATGAAATCACCCACCTGTGTATACTTGATTCCAAAGTCTTGAGTTCCCTTCAAGTACTTTAGAACTCTTTTTGCAACAGCCCAATGTCCCTCACAAGGATTTTTCATAAAACTTGAGAGGATTGCAATAGAAAACGAAATATGTGGTCTGGTAGTAGTCAGGTAATTGAGCCTTCCTACAAGCTATCTATACTTTGTTGCATCCTCAAATTATTTTCCTTCAATGGATGTGAGTTTTAAGTTTTTTTCCGTTGGAGTAGTCAGAGGATTGCATTCAACCATGCCAAACCTATTCAACAGATCTCCAATGTAATTCTTTTGAGAAAGGAATATGGACTTCGGATGTTGAGTTAATTCAATACCAAGATAGTAATGAACATAGCCCAAATCATTCATTTCAAAACCTTTCCTCAATTCCTTCTTTATGGATGCAATGTAGCTCTCATTGTTCCATGTCATCAAAATATCACCTACATATACCACAAGATATACAAATATTTTTCCAACTTTCTTGACAAACAAAGTTGCATCATCAAGATCATAATGTTTGAAATTGAGTTTCAGAAGATGCTCAGTAAGTTTTTCATACTAGGCTTGTGGTGCTTGTTTGAGTCCATTCAAGGATTTCACAAGTTTGCATACTTTATGTTCATGTCCTTTCACAACAAAACCTTCAGACTAGGACATAAGAACATTCTCTTTTAGATCTCCATTCAAGAAAGCAGTTTTTACATCCATTTGATGGACTTTCCAACCATTCTGAGCTACTAGGGAAAAGAGTGTCTGGATGGTAGCCCATTTTTTTGTGGGGGGGAAATTATCCTCATAATCGACCCCTTCCTTTTGTGCAGAACCTTTTGCCACAATCTTGGCTTTGTGCTTGTCAAGTGAGCCATCAATTTTATATGTGTTCTTGTAGACCCACTTGCAGCCAATTGGTTTGGTTCCCAATGGAGGATCAACCAACTTCCAAGTGCCATTCTTTATCAAGTCATCATACTCCTTTTTCATCACTTCTTTCCATTCATCACGAGAAACGACTTCTTTGAAGGAATTTGGTTCAAAATCTGCAGACAAATTCAATTCACAATCATAAGAAATATCCATATCAATAGGTGAATCAAGGTCATCTACATCACCTCCATTTTGTCGGGTTGAATTTCTAGTTCATGTCTTTCCAACCTCATCAGGATGAACACTTTCAAGTGTCCTTGTCAGCCACTCTGGGTTTAAATACTATTCTTAATTAACTAAAAATGACTTATACAAAATATAAATAAGGAGGTTTCAAACAACCTTCCTTGTTCCTAGTATCAAACTTTCCAAAATTAAAATTTCTCAAAAATGACTCAGGTCTTCATTTATTAATCACCACTACCAGCTTTGCTTCTCAGCTCACAGATGTTAGATATTGGCCTGACTTGTGGTGGCATCCCAAATTGTGTTCTCAACTACCCTACAAATATAACATCATGTAAAGATGGCAACATTCTCTGTACTGAATCCAAGGAGAAATTCAAGGTCGTGATCTAACTATGTGGTTTCACCAAAAGTTTCCATACTACTTCCTAGTTAGTTTTTGATAGCCCCTTAATTGTTTCTTTCTGTAGTTGACTCTTATTCTTCCAATTCTCTTCTAATTCTTTAAGATCAAGAAGTGCTTTTGGATCACTCTCCTTTATGATGTTGGGTGTGTGCAACATGTGATTTATTGTTTTGATAATGCTTTTTGAAATACCCGATCCTCTGGCTATTGCTAGTTCGACCTCTTTCAACTGTGAGTCCCAATCAGTGAATAAAATATCCTTATGTCTTTTATTGATCTTTGGGATACTTGACCTTTTCCCTTCATCTGAATCCTACCACTCAATATAATCATAGATCTTAGAATTGAGTTCATTGAACTCAATTCTTTGATCAATAATTATGTTTGTTAATTGTTCACTAGTATTCAGATGTGGAATGATATTTGATATATGTTGGAGAAAGAGCTACTTTTGTTTTGACAATAAAGCATTCAATGTTAAAGCCTCATTAATGAATTCCTCTACAATAGAAATATCCTTATACTTTTCTAGGTCACTCTTTAGCTCGTGGATTTGTTTGTTTTTAGCATATAAATCATTTTCATGACTTATTCTCAGTACTTCCATATCTTGTTGTAGCTTATGCAGCTTCTCCTCTATTTCATGGTTCATTTTGGCTCTTTCTTCATCTAACTATCGCTATAATAGTGTGATTTGGTCATCCTTTTCTTTAATCAAAATAGAGACTTCGGTTGCTTTTTTTATTTTTGTTATAGCATAGGCTCCAGCAAATTGAGATAGACGAGTCAAATTCTCGATTGGATTTATTTGTGTGCCCTTTGAGAGGACATCCATAAATTCATGTTCTGAAGGATTTTCGGTTATCCTCCTTTTCCTCTATCTTTTTACAACAGTTTTATGAAGAGAGTTGTAAAATATTTCTAGAGGAGGGATATCTATTACATTCAAGACAATTTCAGTAGTTGGATCTACAGCAATTACCTTTGTATCTTGGGAACTCTTTTTTGGACCTTCAGTGGTCACTGCTTCTATTTGCCCTGGTGGGGTGTGAAATCTTATGGGTTCCTGTGTTGATGATACCTTAGGGGTATCTTGTAGTTTGTCATTGAATGCAACCCACAACTTTTCTAATTCATCTGTTTCTGCTTCCTAATATCATGACGTGTCTGGCTTTGTCTACTCCTAAGACTTGGTTTCAATTCTATGATCAGTAATCCAAAATTCATGTGGAAGGTATTCTAACCTTTGTCCTATAAACTCCTAGAATCTTCTTAATTTCTCTGGATTCAACTTTGCCTTGGCCACATTCAGAATCTGCTCAAAGTTCTCGGTTGATTCCAGTAAATCTTTAAACTCATCTACTGTATGAGTTATAGGTCTGATCTTAACTGAAAGGGTGAATTTGTTTGCTACTTTTTGTGGATCAAAAGACCTTGCTGGTAGAATGGGGAGCTTTAATAACCACATATTCTGATACTCTTTATATGCATGACCATAATCAAGAAGGGTAAATTACCCACACTGAAGGGGAAAATTTGGCCATAGGGATTTCTTCATTTCCTTCAATGTTTTTGTGAGGCCATTTCCTATTGTTTGGTATGCTACTTCTCTTGCCAATAGTTTATCTAATACATACATAGGGAGGACATGTGGGAAAGCTTGGCTACCAAATATCCTAATATAAGAGAAGGACTCTTCAATAAAATACCTTTCAATTTCTTAGAGGTCTATGATAGCTTCTTTTGTGAATCTTGGACATCTTCTGTTGAAAAGCCATAGATGTAAGGGGAGAAAAACTCCCTAGCATAATTGGTGAAAATGTGGAATAAAATATTGTTCCCACATTTGCTTATAACTTAGGAATATTGGAGTAGAATCATTGGTAGTCCATTTCCAACCCATGGTTGGAAAATGAGTGTAGAAACAAATAGCATCGAAGACATATGCAGACACGAAGAATTGGGGAACTGCTCTAGAGGAGGCAGCACTAGTTTGGTGATATTCAATAATCGCTTTGGCCAAATTCTCAGATATAATGGTTGCCCAATTCGTAATGTGAGAATTAACACAAGCATCAATTAAAGGAACCCGAGAACTTAGAATTATCAAGGAGACCATACAACCTACATAGCATAGAGGCTGCAAACTTATAAGGGTTGGATAAAGAAGCAATGGGGTACATACCCGCTTTATCTTGTTTGAATTTATTGTCTCTTCTCCTCCATTCTTGTATCATTTGAAACGGGTCTTCATTTTCTTTTACAAACTTTGCAACAAATTGTTTGTCATAAATGTCCTGGGCATTGAGTAGCTTGTACATTTGTTGTAAATCTTCGGCTTTGAAAGAACCCAAGACTGTGTTTTTAGTGCCTCCATCTACAGTGCATACTGTATATGTAAACATGGATGGCATATCTATGCTTTTGGTTTCTGCGATAGATTGCTTGTATGCTTCTACATCACCTTTAGAATGGAAATTGCTTGAGTGGAAATCCGATTAAAACCAACAACAATTAATTGTTGAGTAAAATAAAAGATTTGATGAGATGACTGAACTTTGTAATAAAATATATGTGAGCGAGTTCAGCGTTAATCAACCATAACAAACACCATGATTACATGCATAGGGATGATAACCGTATTAAAGCATTATGACCTAACTAGTGTCCAGCTTAAAAAATTATTAAACATCTGTCAAATCCATCATATCGGATATTTAAGCCACAGCGCGAATGAAACTGTGTTTGATGGATCTTACGATATGCGATATGCGAAATCACAAAATCGCAGGATCGCAATATCAGATTTTTAATAGGTAACAATTAAGCTCTTGCCATAATATCATCCAATGTGCGATATGCGATCAGGATGTCACATACAAAGTTCAATCGCAAGTTGCATATCGGTATTTTTTTAATATGCTAAACTTTGCTACTAAGGAATTATGCGATTTTGTGATTTGCGATGAGGACTTTTAATATGTTTTAAGTTATATTCGAAAAGGGTTCTTTGAAAAGCAACAATTTTCTGATATTTTTTTCAAAAAAAAGGGGGAAAGTTAAATTTTTTAAAAGGGTCCCTATTTGTATTATAAATAAAAATAGGGGGGTTATTGCATAACACAACAATTGGTGATTCACTTGGGAGAACCAGCTATCTCTGATTAGTTTCTTTAACATTTCTCAAACTTTTAAAACAAGAAAATTTGTGAAAGAATAAGAATTGTATGATTCATAAATTAAACAGTTTTTCTATGGAATATTACGTATTCACCTATCTCACTTATTTTCTTACTCACAACTCTTTAGGTGTTAAAACATAAATGTATGTACCATTCAATACTTAGATTTATAAAGATAAAGTAGGTATTCTCTTAAAATTGGCTTTATATATTTTTTACTCATTTATCATAGATAGAGCCTCTGCTGCAAGCAAGCATTCATAGCCTCGACAGGGTTATTTTTTAACCAACAATGATTCATAATCCCATCTGAAATTGATTCCTAATTTCAAAATTTAATCAAAATTTTATTCAATTCGTTTCACTTGGAACTTGTTTCTTTTTCATGGTACTTTTCACTTTAAGTATCCTTAAAAGACATTATCCAGGCTTGGTAACCTGATGGTAACAATGTCATTCACTGGTTGTAATTTAAACTGAACAAACTGGCTCGTGATGAGACCTCTTGTCTTCTGATTGTTTGAATCATTAGCTATTACCCTGTTATGATATGCAGTATTGGTAATATCAGCCTAAATTATTTTCCTGTGATCATGATAAACAAGCTCGTGATGAGACTCATTATATTTTAAGTTTTGAATATTTTTAATTTCATTTTTAAAAAGAAAATTTTATCAGATAGGGTGAATCATTGGCTCATTTAAGAGTTATGGATGATAATTATAGAGTTGGTAAATACCTTTTTGCAGAGAACCGTTGCTAAGTTACTGGTTCTTTTCTTGACTGGTACAAAAACATCTATACCTTATAAAATCAAGAGTCTTTTCAGAAACTAAATGTCTTTAGTAAATTCAAAATTTTTCCAAAGAAATAAGGTTTATTTAAATTTCATATTTACAATTATCCTTTTACTCTTCTCATTTATAAAAGCGAGAAAAATCAAGTAAATTATCAGAAATTTAAAATTTTGAATAGCCAAAATAGATACTATTCAATCTTTATTTTCCTAAAACTAAAGTTTAACTTCTAAGAAAAATATTTTTTAAGAATTTGCTCATTTACAAGTAAGGAGTCTTTCTTACTTGACAAATATTGTAACAAAAAGGTGGATGGGCCTAATTTCTCTATGATTTGAAATGGACCAAGCCACAGTCTTTGGAATTTGGTATGTTTACCTTTTTCCTCATGTGCCTTATCCCATTTCAAAAAAAGATCTCCAATTTCAAAAGTTCTTGGCCTGGTGGATGTTGTATCAAATGAAGCTTTAACTATCTATTGATGATGAGCATGTATTGCTTTAGCTTTCTCCCTCCGTTCTTCTAATTTAATGATTTGACCATGTCTAAGTTGAAGAGAAAAAGAAGGGTTTTCATCAATAAACTGAACTAAAGCAAGAGATGGTATTGTTATGTTTGTGGGTAGTATCGCGTCTTTCCCATAAACCAATAAAAATGGAGAAGTACCTATTGAGGCCTTCTGAGTGATTCTATTTGCTCAGAGAGAAAATATTAGTGCTTTATGCCCATTCTTATGATTTTTCTCTATATTCCATTTGATAATTCTAATCAGGTTTTTGTTCGTAGATTCAGCTAACCCGTTACCTTGCGGATAATAATTAGTTGAGTATTTAAGTTTAAAACCTCTTTTCAAAGCAAACTCTACCATAGAATTTCCATAAAATTAAGATGCATTATCAAACATTAAAGCTGATGCGAGACCAAACCTAGTAATTATAAACTGGTCAATGAAATTTGCAATGTTTTGGGTGTTAACTACCTTTAATGGGATAGCTTCTACCCACTTTGTAAAATAATCAATGGCAGTTATAATATACTTATGTTATTTGGAGGAGGTTGGAGTTATTTCACCAATAATATCTAACCCCCCTTATTCAAATGGTTGTTATATATTTACTGGCTGCAACGAGAGTGTTGTTTTCCTTTCTCTTCCTACTGCGGTTTGACATGCTTTGCATTTCCTCGCATATTCATGTGCATCTTTGAAAAGGGTAACTCCTCTGAAATGACCTCCAGTTGGCCCGTCATGTAACTCCTGCATTACCTTTTTAGCTTTAGGTTTTTCTAAACATCTTAATAATACAGTGTCATAGTTTCTTCTAAATAACACATTATCAATTAATTGATACTGATTTTCTTTAAACCTTAGAGCACGCTTAGCTGTATAATTGAGATATAATGGAGCATGTCCATTTTTCAAGAAAATTTTCAGATCAGCATATTTTGATTGAGAATCATTGAGGCCTGCCACATATAATTTCACTTCAATATATTGATCATCCTATGTCGATAAATAAGAGGCTCCGGTTAGCATTCTGCAAAAACCTTGACCTCTAATAATTTTAGCAGGATGTATTTCTACCTCATATTCCTGAAGTGCAGTAACCCAATTTTCTCTCTTCTCTCCTACTTCTCATTGGATTAACATTTGCCTTACAGCAAGGTAAGGGACTATTATCTTAGTGTGTGTTTTTAGGAGAAAAGGTCTGAAATGTTTTAAAGTTTTAAATACAGCAAAACCTTGTTTCTCCACAGCTGAATAATTTAGCTCAGCACCTTGTAAGTTAGAATTAAAGAATGAAATAGGTGCTTCAACGTTCTAATTATTTAGTTGTGTCAAAACTGTCGTGTAAGAGGTATCAGAAGAGAATGTGTATAATACAAATAGTTTTAGGAAATTGGGAGTTGTTAAGAAAGAAGCCTCAATGATGGCTTCTTTTATCAACTCAAAAGAATCTTTCTCATCTTTTCCCCATTTAAAAGTTGAATTTTTTTGGATCATTGATCGTAGGGGTAAGACGATTTGAGAAAAATCTGGAATAAATCTTTTTACAAAATTAATTTGTCCTAAAAATGATTGCATCGTTTTTTTTGTTCTGTGGTAGGGGAATGTTTTCAATTTCTTGAAACCTATCGGGATCGATATAGATTCTTTCCTTAGATACCAAGAATCCTAATAATTTACCTTCTCCCAAGGTGAAATAAGATTTTTTAGGATTCAAAGAAATGCTGAATTTCTCACATCTCTCAAAGATTTGTTTTCGGTGACTGGTATGGTTGTTTCTATGTTTAGAATAGATAGTGATGTCATCTAAATATATTACAACTAAATTGTTGATTAGTCCTCTAAAAGCTATGTCCATAGCACGTTGAAATGTAGTGCCAACATTAATCAATCCAAATGGCATCTTTTGATATGAATATGTTCCCCACTTTGTCCTAAATGTAGTCTTTAATCTATCATCTGGATGAACCATAATCTGATTGTAACCTAAAAATCCATCAAGAAAAGACATCAATTCAAAACCTACAACTGACTGCAAAATCTATTGCATGGTAGGCAAAGGAAAATTATCCTTTTGGCAGGCTTTATTCAAAATTCTAAAATCTATGAAAATCCTAATATCTCCATTCTTTTTTCTCATAGGAACCATGTTTGACACCCATTTTGAATGTCTTACAGGGAAAATGATTTTGGCTTTAAGCATTTTATTTAGTTTAGACTTAATTTGACTTTCTAAGTTTGGGTGGATCTTTCTAAGCTTCTGTTGGACAGGCTTGTTATTTGAATTCATAGGTATAGTATGTTGTATTATAGAAGTATCATATGTTTTCAGATCTGAATAATCCCAAGAAAATATACTTTTATATTTTCTTAGCAACTTAATGAATGACATCCTTTCATCGGGTGCTAAGCCCAAACCTAGGTTTATGTTTTGAGGTTTATCAGGTGTACCAAGATTAATCAACTCAAATATTAGAGTAGAGCTCTATGTTTTTGAATTGGTGGTCTTTTTAAACATATCTTTTAAATCAGAGATCTTCCATCTTGACTATAGATTTGAGAATTAGATTTGCATCCTATTTATTTTCAATCTGTAGGTTATGTTCATGTTCGTCCACGATTTGACCTTCATAAGATCCATCTCATGAAAGAAAGTCGATTATATATGTATCATCATTAAACACTCTCCAATTTGTTATGTTATTGGGAATGGAAGGCCTAAAGATCAACTCAATCAAATATCTATCTAGACTAAATTCTTCTAGCAATATCAATTTAGATGATACATTGGCAAGTAAATCATCACTTGCATTCTGTAATCTAGGGACTGTTGAAATATTAAATGCAGTGAAATGAGAAGTGAGGCTCTGAGCTAATGTTTGATAATGTTTCAAGTGTCCAAAAATACAATGGATTGTGTTCCTGACTTGTTTAACAATTATTTCAGAGTCCCCATACACCTGCAAATATTTAACGTTTAATCCAATGGCTTTGTACAAGCCTTGAATTAATGCTTCATATTCGGCAGTATTATTTGTGCATTGAAATTCGAGTCTGCAAGCTAGCATTGTTTTCTATTCTTGTGGATTGATTAAAATGCAACCTACTTCTACACCATCGTCTAATTTTGAACCGTCAAAGTATAGAGTTTAGAACAAAGAATGATCTAAAGTTTTATTACTAATATTAATACATTTAGAAGTGTCTAATTGAGAAAAAAAATCAACCTGAGAAGTAACAATATTTTCTAGGAAAGGTGAGATTTGGGCATTGAATGAGCCAAGGAATGATTCAACAGAATAATTTCCAATAATATTATTAGTGAAAATCACAGGTTTGTTCGCTCCTTATAATTCAGTGATTGTATGTTTCATAAATTTTTCATGATCAACTCTGATTTCATTTGGTTTACCATTATATGGTAACCACATGTGTGACCAATCGGTTGCGAAATATCCATGTAATTTCTCATACTAGTCCCTGCTTAGAATAAGACCATAAAATTTAGGGATGTCTACCACCAAGACATCAATCACTTGTAGCACCTTTGGGTTGGATGATAATCTAATTGATACTAATAACATTTCTCCAACAACCTCAACTTTTTCTCTGTCCAATTGGACTATATGCACGACAGACTTTTGAGGGGTAACATTAAGTCTCACGCACACAGATCTTGGCATGATATTCGAAGAAGTTCCTGAATCGATGAGACAATTATGAACATTTTTATTGAAAATTTCATAAGTCAAAAGGAAGGGAGGAGTGTGAGAACTAGATCTATCACCAATAAAAACAAGATCGTTTGATTTTACCTTGTTTGAAGGTGACGGGGGTTTTCCCATATCTTTTTCAACTTGGGCTATAACCGATGGTGGTATGGGAGCTACAGGAACTGCCTTGAGTTCTCTTAGTAAGATTTTTTGTTGTTGTTTGAGTTTGGTCATTTCATATAATGAAATGATTGCTTTAGTCTTCTTCATGTATTAAATTATATTGTATTCCATTGTATACGAAACTATCAAAGTTTTGGAAGTATCTAGGGGAATAGGATCAGTTTGAACAGTTTTAGATTTTTTATTCACTGCTTTCTCCTTTGTGGGAGGATGTTTCTATTTCTAATTTGGTATAGTTGAGTCAGCAGATGTTTTTCTCCTTTTAGATTCAGGCATAGCCTCTCTTTCTTCTTTAGTGGGGAGAATAAAGTCCCATAACCCATTTAATTCGACTTCTTCTTCGGGCTTTGTTTCTTTTTCAGTTGTTGAGGCATCTTCAACCTCTTGATCTGATTCAACACTTGAAATCACATTCGGAGGTTGAGATGGCGAAGTAGGACTTCTATTGTATGGGCAATAAGCTTTCTTAGGAACTGATGATTCAGCTACTTGTTTCTTTATTTTAATCATATCATTTGACATAGTTTTAAAGATTTTTTTAAGACCTTCAAGATCAAATGGATCCTTTGGGGTTTTCTTTTTTGATTCTTGACTAAAAGTCACTTTTTTAGATTTCCTATCTTCCATCTCATATCGTTTTTTAAAGCTAGAATTCTCTTTTCTACAAACAGGGCTTCTTTCATGTTTTCTAAAAGAGTAGCCTTACTAGCTCTATCTACAAAAATGGCTATACGAGAAGATAAAGCAGAAATGTACCACTCTATTTGTACATCAACTGTAGGTTTAGAAGCAGCTCAGATTTTGTTTAATAACTTGTAAATCTGGAGTTGAAATCTTTGATCCTTTCACCCGAATTTGTTTTCAGGTTAGAGAGAGCATTGATTAAATATGCCACAATTCTATCGTCTCCAAATTTTACAAGAAACAGTTGTTCAAAAGTTACCTAGTGTGCTATCATTCCTGCTGGAAGATAAAAGTACCAAGATATCGCAGATCCTTTAAGAGTATAGGGAAACAATCTCACTATAATATCTTCATGCATAACTCCATTCAAATTCATGGCCAACATAAAATTGTTGATGTGTTCTTCAGTAGGAAGACCATCATCTGGATTGTATTTGGGTAACCATTTCTTTGGATGATCAGGAAGAGGATGTGGTTTTGCAAACAACACGACACCAGGATTAATCCAAGGCTAATTAGCCATAACTTGAGTTGGGATTTGAGAAGATATAGAAGCAGATACAAAAGTAGTGGGTATGGATGTAGAACTTACAACTGGACTAGTACTACTTGTGGTAGCAATAATTGTTTGAGTAGAAGAAATGGAAAGATGAGAAGATGTGAATGGAGGTGTAGTGAATGAGGGAGTAAATGGAGGAGAATTTGATATGACCTCACTCATATCTAACTTAGATCTAGACACAGAAACTTTCTTACACTATGAATGTATTGGAAATTCAAAAGGAGGTATTCCGAGTTTATCACTTTTTGATCACGTTAGGATTCCAATTTCTATGAATATTTAAGTAATGCTTTCTTCAGAAGCTTCGGTTTTATCAATATTCTCAGCAGAAATAGATATTCATTCTAGTTTATGAACTAAACATTGAACTTTAGGAGATTTTGCAGTATATTCTGAAAAAGGTAATTGTCGAGATACTTCAAGACATGAGGGGGAAGTTTCTACAACCTCTTGCTTCTGAGTGGGTGACTTAGAATGTGATCGAGAAGCTTTAGGATTTTTTGAGGGAGATTGACTCTTGTGAAGGCTTCGAGTTTGAGATTTAGATTTATATTCCATTCATAGGCGGGGCACTCCTTCTAGCACCAAAAATGTTGAGGCCTCAGAAATCTATGGCAACAACAAGGGGGATAACCACCCGGTCTGGACCTTAAAGCAGCTCCTTTTCTGTTTGGGATAGTGGCTCCGACTGGGTATGATGGGACCAATTTCCCAATATTTTGGGTTTATATGATTTGTGGGTTTTTTTCTAATGATTTGCAAAAGAATAACTGGAAATTAACACAACTTTATTCTAAGATGCAAAACTTTGAACTAAATCTATTTTAATCTAACCCGGGGTATTGTTGGTTTTATGGAATATAAAAGGATGTCTATGTAATCTATGATTATATATATCAATCGTAGACCATATAGAGTTTATATATTGTAATGTAATTCCATTTAAAATATAGTTAATCAAAAGAAATGTGAAAAACATATCGCATATTGCAATGATCACATATAAAACAAACCATTCTCTATTATGATATCGTACAATAGTGCAATTGATACTTAAAACAGAGATGACAGATTTCATACATAATTCATGAAAGATAAATTTATCACTAATACTAGAACAAATATTTATCAAACATGATAATAGTACCAGATGTGTACCATTCTGCTCATTTGACCAGTGACAATAGGCCACAATCAATCTTCTACCAATGAGTATTTCAAAGAATATAATAGTGCATCAACAATGATCAGCAAAAATATATTTGATTAAAAATACCATATTCCATGATTCCATCAAGACATCTACAAGTTTACGATAGCGCATTCTTTGTAAATGTTCTTAATAAAATTCTTGACCCTTCTCTAAATGCATGAGAAGGGTCTAAATACTATTCTTAATTAACTAAAAATAACTTATACAAAATATATATGAAGAGGTTTCAAACAAGCTTCCTTGTTCCTAGTATCCAACTTTCCAAAAATAAAATTGCTCAAAAATGAATCAGGTCTTCATTGATTAATCACCGCTGCCAGCTTTGCTTCTCAGCTCACAAACGTCAGACATTTTCCTGACTTGTGGTGGCATCCCGAATTGTGTTATCAGCTGCCCTACAAATATAGAATCATCTAAAGGTGGCAACATTCTCTGTATTGAATACAAGGATAAATTCAAGGTCATGAGCTGACTGTGTGGTTTCACCAAAAGTTTCCATACTGCTTCCTAATCGGTTTTTGATAGCCCCTCAATTGTTTTTTTTTGTAGCTTACTCTATTCTTCCAATTCTCATCAAACGCTTTAAGATTAGGAAATTTTTTTGGATCACTCTCCTTCATGAGGTTGGATGTGTGCAACATGTGATTTATTGGTTTGATAATGCTTTTTGAAATACTCGATGCTCTGGTTATTGCTAGTTAATCCTGTTTCACCTGTGAGTCCCAAACAGTGAATAAAATATCCTTATGTCTTTCGTTGATCTTCGGGAGACTTGACCTTTTCCCTTCATCTGAATTCTACCACTCAATATAATCAGAGATCTTAGAATTGAATTCATTGAACTTAATTCTTTTATCAATAATGATGTTTGTTAATTGTTCACTAGTATTCAAATGTGGAATGATACTTGATATATGTTGGAGGAAGAGTTGTTTTTTCTTTCACAGTAAAGTATTCAATGTTAAAGCCTCATTAATTAATTCCTCTGTAGTAGGAATATCCTTATACTTTTCTAGGTCACTCTTTAGCTCCTGGATTTATTTGTTTTTAGTAGATAAGCCATTTTCATGACTTATTCTCAGTATTTCCATATCCTGTTGTAGCTTATGCAGCTGCTCCTTTGCTTGATGGTTCATGTTGCCTCTTTCTTTATCTAATTGTCACTGTAATAATGTGATTTGGTCATCCCTTTCTTTAATCAAAATAGAGACTTCAGTTGCTTTGTCGATTACTGCTGTAGCATAGGCTCCGGGAAATTGAGATAGCCAAGTCAAATGTTTGGTCGGATTTATTTATGTGTCCTTCCAGAGGACATCCATAAATTCATGTTCTAAAGGAGTTTCAGTTCTCCTCCTCTTCCTCTATCTTTTTACAACTACTTTATGAAGAGGGTTGTAAAAGATGTCTAGAGGAGGGATGTTTGTTACATTCAAGACAATTTCAGTAGTTGGATCTGCAGTAATTACCTTTGTATCTTGGGAACTTGTTTTTGGATCTTCAGTGGTCACTACAACTATTTGCCCTAGTGGGGTCTGAAATCCTATGGGTTCTTGTCTTGATTATACCTTAGGGGTATCCTATAGTTTATCATTGATGCATGCCACACCTTTTCTAATTCATATGTTTTTTCTTCCTAATCTTGTGACATGCCTGGCTTAGTCGGCTCCTGAGACTTGGTTTCAATTCTATGATCAGTAATCCAAAATTCTTGTGGAAGGTATTCTAACCTCTGCCCTCTAAACTCTTGGAATATTCTTAATTTCTATGGATTCAAATTTGTCTTGGCTACATTCAGAATCTGCTCAAAGTTCTTGGCTAATTCCAGTAAATCTTCAAAATCATCTACTATATGAGTTACAAGTTTGATCTTAATTGAAATGGTGAATTTGCTTTCTATTTTCTATGGATTAGAAGACCTTGCTAGTAGAATGGGGAGCTTTAATAACTACATATTTTGATACTCGTTATATGCATGACCATAATTAAGAAGGGTAAATGACCCACACTGAAGGGGAAAATTTGGCCATAGGGATTTCTTCATTTCCTTCAATGTTTTTGTGATTCTATTTCCTACTTTTTGGTATGCTACTTCTCTTTCCAATAGTTTATCGATACATACATAGGAAGGACATGTGGGAAATATTGCCTACCAAATATCCTGAAATAAGAGAAGGACTCTTCAAGAAAAGACCTTCAGATTACTTGGAGGTCTGTGATAGCTTCTTTTGTGAATCTCGAACATCTTCTGTTGAAAACTAACTGATGTAAGGGGAGAACAACTCCCTGGCATAATTTGTGAAAATGTGGAATAAAATTGTGTTGCCACATTTGCTTATAACTTAGGAAGATAGGAGTAGGACCATTGGTAGTGCATTTCCAACCCATGGTTGGAAAATGAGTGTAGAAAAAAATAGCATCAAAGACATATGTAGACATGAAGAATTGGGGAACTGTTGTAGAGGAGGTAGCCCTAGTTTGGCGATATTCAGTAATCTCTTTGACCAAATTCTCAGACATAATGGTTGCCCAATTCATAATGTGAGAATTAACAAAAGCATCAATTAAAGGAACCCAATTGATCGAGAACTTAGAACTATCAAGGAGACCATACAACCTACATAGCATAGAGGCTATGAAATTATAAAGGTTGGCTAAAGAAGAAATGGGGTGCATACCTGCTTTATCTTGTTTGAATTTATTGTCTCTTCTCCTCCATTCCTGTATCATTTGAAATGGGTCTTCATTTTATTTTACAAACTTTGCAACAAATTGTTTTTCGTAAATGTCCTGGGAATTGGGTAGCTTGTACATTTGTTGTAAATCTTCGGCTCTCAAAGAACCCAAGACTATGATTTTAGCTACCTTGATAAGTTTGTCTTCCACTTTTTATTCTCTACAACCCATCTTATCATATTTGTGTATGAAAATAGCCTGGCCCTTGCTACTATTCGGTGAAGGAAAGAGAACGCAGCATCTATGAATTGCACTCCTGACGGTTATGTGTTGTCAGCAGTTGGTCGAATGTCTATTACTTCAGGGTTTTCATTCTCCAACGTAGTATAGATAGTCTGCCATGCAGTGGCGCCTCCATCTGCAATGCATATTGTATCTGTAGAAATGAATGGCATATTTTTGCTTTCGGTTTATGTGATAGATTTCTTGGTATGCTTCTGCATCACCTTTCGAATGGACATCGCTTCAGCAGAGTTCCTATTAAAACCAACAGCAATTAATTGTTGCATAAAATAAAAGATTTGATGAAATGACTGAACTTTGTAAGAAAAGATCCGCGAGCGAGTTTAGCATTAATCAACCATAACAAACACCATGATTACATGCATAGGGATGATAACCAAATTAAATCATTATGACCTAACTCGTGTCTAGCTTAAAAACACTATTAAACATCTGTCAAATCCGTCATATCGGATATTTAATCTATAGCGCGAATGAAACTTTGTTTGATGGATCTTGCAATATGTGATATGTGATATCACAAAATCGCAAGATCGCAATATCAAAGTTTCAATAGGTAACAATTAAGCTCTTGCCATAATATCCTCTGTTGTGTGATATTCGATCAGGATGTCACATACAAGTTCAATCGCAAGTCGCATATCAGTATTTTTTTAATGTGCTTAACTTTGCTACTAAGGAATTATGTGATTTTTCGCTTTGCGATGAGTACTTTTAATATGTTTTAAGTTAGATTCAAAAAGGGCTCTTTGAAAAGCAACAGTTTTCTGGGAGTTGGCATTTTATTCAAAAAAAAAGGGAAATTTTCAATTTTTTAAAAGGGTCCCTATTTGTATTATAAATAAAAATGGGGGGATTGTTGCATAGCACAACACTTCATCATAGAGATGGTATGCTTTGGAGGTGTTTGAATACCCTAGGAAGATATACTTACAACTCCTTGCACCAGGTTTGTTTCTATGTACCTTTGGTATCAAGGCATAACATGTGGAACCAAAGACTCTGAGATGCTTTATCGAAGGAATGTACCCATAACACATTTTAGAAGGATTCTTGTTTCTAATAGCATTATATGGACACCTATTCTTTACATATACAACACATAGAATTGCACCAGCCCAAAACATCAATTTTACATTCTTGAAAAACATCATGGAGCGCACCATATTTAAGATTGTCCTATTCATTCTTTTAGCTACTCCATTCTGTTGGGGATTGTAAGGCACAGTTGTTTAATGTTCAATCCCATGTTGGTGAAGATAGTTTTCAAATTCATTTGAAATGTATTTTTTTCCACTATTAGTGTGAATAGATCCAATATGAGATTATGCATCATTTTCAATCCATGTATGAAAGTTCTTAAATGTTTGAAAAGCATCAGATTTTTTCTTCAATAAATAAACCCAACACATTCTGGTGTAGTCATCAATAAATGTCATCATATATTTATTTCCATTTGCAGAAGGAACAGGCATTGGACCACATAAATCTGAATAAATGAGTTCAAGTTTTCTATGTGCTCTAGAATGTGAATCATGAAAATATTGTTTGCTATGCTTTCCAAGAATGCAAGCATCACATTGGTTAAGTTTCCTAGGAATTGTAGGCAAACCAGTAACACCATTTTTCTTCAATAAGTGGAGGTTTTCATAGTTCAAGTGTCCAAACCTAGCATGCCGTAATAAACTTGATGGAAATGTACCTTCTTCATAATGATAATTGTATGAGAAATTTTGTGCACGAGCAGAGGTACCTTGCAACTTGAGAAGTCTTTCTTCTTCTATCCCCGTCATGACAAGTGAGTGTGTTGGCTTGAGGAGGCCTGACCTAGGTTCAGCATTAATCATCCAAACAAATACCTACACTACTAGCCCTTTCGGCATAAGCCCGCGGAGTGTGGACTAAAATCTCACCCAAAGCAGTATGGGGGGATGTTGGAACCAAGTTTCCACACCCTTCACATGGTTGTTATGTCGTTTGATCTCTTTAATCCCTGCCTTCACACATGTGATCTTGCTATAGGGCTTGTAAGACAAGCCCTTTATTCCGACCTTCAATACCTTTGCAAAACCATACGGCCGACCTTCGCGCAGCCCTAACCTGTGGCTTGGATACTTTTGTGCTATTATGGCAGCATGCAGTGCAGATTCATCGATTATCATAAGTGATCTGCTTATCTTGTCAAATACTTAAAGGTATCACCGCGTAAGTAGGTATTCATGATTGCGTTCAATTATTCAATGTAATTGCATTAATTCACACACCATATAAGCATAATAAAGGAAATTTATACACAAAATATCCAAAACCCATCAACAAAACAAATACACTGAAATTTCAAAATAACTCCTTTTATTAATATCTTCCAAGAATTACAGACTATGTTCACCCTGCGCACATAGCTGCAAGGGTCCGCGCACTCAACTGCGGACTTCTATCCTAGGCCTCTGTGAACTTAGCTACAGAGCCTCTACCTACACTATAACCCAAGACCTTAGACTTCTCACTCTAAAGCTACGACTCTTTTACTTCTTCTATCAATCCATCTCTATCTCTAACTACTTAGAGCTTAGCTCTTTTTATACAATTCCATGGTTCGTGGACCATGGGTAGATCTCTTACAACTGACTTTACTTTACAAAACTAAGGGTGAACTACCCTTTGGGACACATAATACCTTCACGCTTCGTGACCATGAAATGTAGAGTCTTTACTTACAAAAACTTGATTTAAAAATGGGATTTTAGCCCCAAAACTTCCCTTGGGGGATCCTGCTCCCAACAGGCCCCCAACACAAACATCGTGACTCACCCTCAAGTCACTCAATAGGCATGAAGATCTTTGTGTGAAGCCCATCCATCTCAATCTTGATGACCGCAACTTCGGTTGTGTACTTAGCTACTGCCTACTTCGCGTCTTCGACTATCTTCTCAGTTACTGCCCCTGCACTATCAACCTAAAGCTGTTGTTTTGTGGCTTGCAAAGTTGCAATTTTGGCTTCAATATTTCCTATAACTGCATAAGATTCCTCCAGCCAGGGCTTGAGTCGAACCTTCAGCACTGCTTCCTTGTGCAGCGTTGCATCCACCTGTTCCTTTACCTGTGTGGCTTCCTGCAACTTGGCTAACCTCTGTGTCAACGCGAAGATTAACGTTGTGCCTTTAACTTCATCATAGCACTTTTGGATTTCGCTCTCTTCCATCTCAATCATTTGGATGTCTGGGTCCTCCTGTAAGCCGATCAGGACCTCAAACGATTGTTCAAACAACTGGGTGCAATCTGCTACTACACTCTCCATTGTCGTGACTACTTCTGTGACAGCGGCCACCCATTGTTCCTTTACCTCAGGTGGTGTTGAAGGTTGAGCTCTTAATTACCCCTGTGGCCAATTTACAGATGCGGACTTCGGCTATCTCCTCCTCTGGAATGGCCAATTCCAGGACCATTCTGTAGGCCTCCTGCATGACCTATATGATCTTATTTCTCTGGATTTCGCCTCGGCGTCAACAACGATGGAAACATCCCTCTACAAGGCCATCTTCTCATTGTTTATTCTCTGTTCGTTGATCACTTGGAGGGTGCGGTGCTTGCGAGCCCTCATCTCTACAATTACTCCATCTTGTAAGGTGTAGAGTGCTTCTCGTGGGAGTGATGTTAGGTTCAATCCTACTCCCTTCAAGGCACTGACAGTGGGCCTGGCCTCATTTTCTATTGTCAATGCTCCATTTGGAAACACTAACACACTGGAAGCCTTCGTGCTTAGCATATCAGCAGCCTTTGGTGTGCCAGTAGCCAAGCTGGTAGACGCCATACCAACTTGTGATGCGCTGGCCTGTAACTCATGCAGTCCAGTCTAGATGGCCCCTAGGAAAATCTGCTACTTCTTTTCAAATTGATGCAGGGCCTTCATGGTGACATCTCTGACTATGTCATCGATGTCCTATAAGTCTCCCTCAATTAGTGTGATGGGGTTTAGCGAGGTCTTGGTCACCTTGGACTTTTTTTGGACCCTCCCTTTTTCGGCTCTCTCAGGCACTTAATACGACCAGACATCTCTTGGGGGTCCACGTTGTGCTGCTACGTGTCCTCTTCTTCAATTGTAGGTGAAGGTGACTGCGTGCCTTTCTCAAAGCCCTGCTATGTGCCTCTTGTTTGTTTTCCTGCCTCCTTTCCTGTCTACTCTGCCTTGGCCTTCTCAGCGGCCTCCTTCTTCCTCTTCTCGACCAGCTACGCCATCTTCAGCTTGGCCTCATCCTTCTTCTTTTGTGTGGCAGACTTTCTTCCACCCAATGCCAAGTTAGAGATGCACCACTCCATCAGCCATTTATCCTATACCGCATCAATGGCATCATCTGTGGCCAAGTACGGCAAATTGTACCACTTCTGTGTAGGTTCTTTCCACACCCTAATTGAGATTCGATGGAAATCAACCTTGAATTCAGCATAGCTCTGCAGGTTAGCATATACCGTGCGTGAAAAGCATGGCTTGTGATTGATAGCCTTCCTAATATTCATTTCCATCAGGATCCAGAAGATTTTTTTGTCCCGCACACGCTCCGCGTCCTTGGTTTCCCACAGCAAAGCATACTTCACTGCTTCAGGAAGGTCCGACGCGACCGAGGAGAATTGTATTTGTTTTGGTTGCTCCCATGCTATGATCACAATTGATAGCAAGAGCCACGCGTAGTGAAACCTCTTGCTTTGCTCCTACACTTCGCAGCAGTTTTCCAAGAACTCGCCGCGAAGGTAGTCTGACACTAGAATCCTTCTGCGCATCGTTGTGTGAGCACGACAACAGGCATCAGCATGACACTTTCGCGTGAACTTCCCTGCAAGGATCTACGTTGCCACCTTTACAGCAGGGTCATAGATGTTATAGATTGCATACCTGCACGACTTCTTCACCAACTTGAATTTTTCTTTCATTGATTCAGTAAGCGCCAACTCGCCGCTCTTGCCACAAAATATTGTCGTTGGATTTTCGCCTGTATATGGCATGCGTGTTATGCAGTGAATCAACATATCAGTGATGGGTATCGTCTCCTATAGCCACAGACACCAATCATACACTAAGCACAGTAGTTGCTTCATGACTAGAACTGTCATGGGGGTGTGTTTATAGTGCAGCACCCAGAGCAGGTTGAGTAATCCTACCTTCTCTACTCCTTTGAGCCACTTATGCAACTCCAGTGCAGTCATCCCCATCTTTGTGTCTATGATGTGATGCATCAACTATTCAGTTGTCACATGTGGGAAATTCTCATGGTCCGCCAAGTCCTAGTCTTCGAGCTTCAAAATCGGCACCTGTGCCAAATGCGGACCGTCAAAAGTGATCTCATCTGGTAGCAATGGGGTTTGCAAGGGAGTCTTACTTTCATCAATGTCCTTTGGGAGCTTGGACTTAGGTTTGCATAGAGGGACATGCTCTGGAAACCGTGTAAGAGGGTTCATACCCTGGGCTTCAACCTCCTCTATTTCCACTCCCACATCCTCATCATCCATGGGGATTTCTTCGATATCATCCTCTTCTTCCTCTCGGTTTATAGCCTTGACTTTCTCCTGGGTAGTGGGCTTAGTTGCATTTCATCTCAGTGACGCGTACACTGGGATGGAAAGCTACTTTCCCTTCTTGTCCTTCATGGTCTCCTTGTTTGGGGTTGGCTTAAGTCTCGGTGTTCTCAGGGATTTAGGGACCTCCGCTAGTACTTCAGCTACTTCTGGGGCAACTTCTTCAGCCTCCATCTCTTGTTCCAGTTCTTCTACCACCTCCTATGTATCGATAACTTCTGGGGGTGATGACATAACACTCTCTATCAATACTCACGACGTCTCAGACAAGTTCGCAAATGCAGGAGTCTGTTTGAGATATTTGAAAAAATCTGGGTCCATAGGTGTTTGAGAGCTCAATAGTTAAATACTAAAAATGCCAATTGTTTCTTGCTGGACAACCACTTGTAATTTATGGGGAAATTTAAATTCAAATATGACCGTTCCCCTCGAAATCAGTTCATTAATGCCAGATTGGCGGCATATTTCCAAGGATCTAAGCCATAAACTTCATCTTAAATGTCAGCCACCCACTCCATTTGGCCTCACTTTTGCCATCTTTTCATGAACAGTGACTTTAAAGGTCACTTTCCAACCGACCTGCACAATTTCTCCCTGGGTAGCACAGCTCCCTTCGCGCTATCATGGACCCAGTGACATGTCCTTGCTTCACACCATCTTCCAATCGCGCAGCTCCCCAACTTGGGCAATGTAGTTATAGCCCCACACCTCCTTTCAGCTACTTGGGGCGCTAAGACTATGCTAGTTTCATTTAGTCACATGGCCAGACCACCAATGTATGGCTTCAAGCGACTCCCATTCACCTTTCTTGAGAAGGGTTCTCCATTTAACTTGACTAGCTATACCGCTCCTCCATCGATAATCTCCTTAATAACATAAGGCCCTAACGAGTGCATCCTGAATTTTCTAGGGAATTTATCAAACTTACTATCATACAACAAAACCAGATCATTTACCTTAAATGTTCACAACTTGATGTGTCAATCATGTCATGCATTTTCACGTTGCTTTTGGACCTATTGGTGAAACCCAACCAAAAATCTTTCTTCTTCGAGCTCATCCAGCTGCGCAAGCCTCTCTTCCAGGGCTCTATGATCCATCATACCTGTGAGCGCTGCTATGCATAGACTAGGCACGATGTATTCCATAGGCATTACAACTTCCACACCATAGACAAGCCTAAAATGGGTTTTTCCCATCAGCTTCTTGCATGTCGTTCGATAAGCCCACAATACTATAGGTATGCATACGTCCCAATCACTTCGTTGAGCATTGCAAACCTTGGTCAACGCATTTTCATGCACTTTGTTGAACTCCTCCATTTTCCCGTTAGCTTGTGGGTGATAAGGTGTGCTCTTATGGTGATATACGTGAAATTCCTTCGTTAGTGCGTTGATCGTCTCATTCAGGAAGTGCGTACCATGATCACTCATCGAGATCCATGGACATCAAAATCACGTCAATACATGCTCAAATAGGAAATTCGCAACCGGTCACACCCGTGCAATCCTTCACCAGCTATGCTTCTGCCCAATGAGTCAAATATTCCGTCACAGTGATAATGTACCTCACCCCTATCTTCCCTTGTTGCTGAATGGGTCCTACAAAATCTATTGCTCACTTCTCGAAAGGTTGCAACATCATTTGTAGATTCAAAGGTATTTCATCCCTCTGCGATGGCCTACCTGTTCTTTAACATACATCACACGCCTTGCAATATGCTTTTGAATCTTGATGAAGGGTTGACCACCACAACCCTGCGCGTAGAATCTTCTGCGCTTTTATTCTCCATGCATAATTTCCTCCCACGGTGAACCCATGAACATCCATGAGGATGCTACTTCATTCAAACTCAGGTACATACTGTTGAATATCTCATTAGTCCCCATCTTTTGTAGATGCCCAACAATGACAGAGAAATATGTCGTGCGCACCACTAATTCCTTCTTTCACTGGACAGAGTATCCTTCTGGTGCAGTTCTTGTTGTTAGGAAGTGTATTATATCCTCAAAATGACCATCCGCGACACACATTGCAAATAGCTATGCGTCAGGCAATCCTTCTTCCAGTTATTAGGTTCCTCCCTTGTTTCGATGCATGGCAGATGGTTTGGTCCCACGTTCAATCATCCAAGCTTCACAACAACTTCAAAATCATACTCTTGGAACAATAAGAGCCATCTACCGATTTGCCCCCTCAACACAGACTTATTGACCAAGTACTTTAGCGCGGAGTGATCCATATACATCTTAAAATGGCTTCCTAGCAAGTAGTGTCGGTACTTCTAGAGTGCATACACCATAGCTAGCCCCTCATTTTTAAAGGTAGAATAATTCTTCTCTGCTTTGGATAATATGTAGCTTGTGAACGCAATAGGATGGTCCAAGCCTTCTCCTCCATCTTGTGCTAATATTGCCCCTAGCGCTATACATGACACGTCGACATGTACATGAAACTCTTTCTTCGAGTGCAGGAAGACTAGAATTGGCGCGATAACCATCTTTTCTTTCAATATATCCAATATTTTCTTATAGTCATTGTTCCAGCAAAACGTGGCATCTTTCTTCAACAATTTTTCCATCAGCATGGTGGTCAGGGCATAGCCTTTGATAAACTTTTTGTAATATCACGTATGGCCCAGAGTAGCACAACTATTTCACACTCCTCGGCGCTTCCACGTTCAATATCACCACGAAATTCGCAGGGTCTACTATCATTCCTTTTCTGCAAACCACATGCCCCAATAGGTTCCCAAAAGGAATGCAAAACAAACACTTCTTGAGATTGAGCACGATTTGGTATCTTCGAAAGGTATCCAGCACCAGGGGCAAGCTTGCTACGAGGTGCTTAACCAACCCAAATACAATCCAGTCATCAAAATATACCTCCAAGAACTTATGAATAAATTCCTTGAATGCTGCAACAACCGCGCGCGAAATGATTACAGGCGCATTCTTCAATCCAAATGGCATTATGGTGTATTGAAAACAACCCCAATCAATCACGAAGGTTGTCTTGCTCTTATCCTCCAACGCGATTTTGATTTGGTGGTACCCATAGAACCCATCAGTGAAGGAATATGCTTCCTATCCACCTACATTGTCCAACACTTCTTCCGTGAACGGAGTCGAGAAAGGATCATGCACACAAGCGTCATTCATTTTTCTAAGATCAACGCAGATCCTTATCTCATCCTTTTGCTTCTTCTCTTGCACCACCATTGGGTTTACCCAATCAGATTCTTCCACAGGCTCAGTAATGCCTACCATTAGCATCTTGGCTAGCTCTAAGCAGACCTTCTCCTTGTATTTTGGATTGAGGCGGTAAGGCCTCTGCTTAACTGGCTTCGCTTTGGACTTTAACGTGATCTTCATCACTCCTCGATCTCCAATTATTCCTTTCAGATCTGTAAACTTGGTAGGGAATAAGTCATGGTATTCGTAGAGCAATTTGGTGATCTTATCCATAGTGGTATCGTCCCAGTAGTCTCCAATCTTCGCGAGTTTTGGTTCTGCCTCCGTACCAATGTTCACTTGTTTTGTTTTCATTGGTGCGGTTATATTAGGGTTCTCAATTTGCGATCCTTGAACCTCGCGGTGGCCTTTTGTTTCTGGAATGTTAATCTTCCACAGATCCTCATCCTCGTCTTCAATAATTACATCATAACATTCGAGCGCGTGACTCAGCTGAGTAGCCCATTCAGGCTGAATTAGGTCTAAAGGATCCTGCGGTATACTAAAGATGGCTACTTTCACCTCTTGTAGCACTTCATCAATACTATCAAATCCATCCTCAAAACTGAATGTCATCATGAATCCTTCGCATAGGATATCCCAATCACCTATCCCATGGTGGAGCTCTATTTCTATATACCAATTCATTAGGATAACATCCAAGGTATGATAGAATAGGTGCACCCACTCAAGTTGGGGCTTTTCTCCATAAGCCTACATCCATTTGGCCAGATGCATGTGCAGGTCATTCTTTCCATCGTACTTATCTGTCAGTCGCATCTTAGGCTTCCAAAATCGTGTTCTCATCATCCTCCTACATTTTCGCCAATTATCAAATCTTACATTGTGTGTACCCCACCATCTTGCAGGCGTAGCACACAGTGCCCAAGCCAAGGCCTGGAAGCACTACTTTTATGGTACCTCCCTTTCAAATGCATCTAAAAATATATCTACCTCATTTAGACCATCATATATAGGCATATTTCTTGCCTCTGACAACGCACAACGTAGCGACCAGGTCATCATGTTGCAATTCAGCATAGTTACTTCGTGTAACTGATTCTGCCAGCGTTCTATTTCTTTGTCAAAGTCTCAAGTGCAAGAACTCTCGTGATCCCATGTAATCCATCCATCCACAGTGAGATTCACCCAGTCTTGGTCTCGTGTTGTTATCTTATAGATGCAGTCCAGATCATCATCACTCTCATAATCGCAGACTGGTTCCATATAGCACAATCCTTTAGCAGTATCTAGGGGTATTATTACACGCAATGATTTCTTCTCAAATATCATCTTTCGATTCTTCAGATTGATTACCCCATTCATATCAGTAGCCCAGTCAATTCCCAGGAGCGCAGGGTAGGGATTGCTATCATCCACTATCTCTATTACTTCAAAATCCTCCAGCACGATGGTTCCCTCAATGTCCATAGTCACCCCCTGCAGCTGCCCCATCGGGATGATTTTATGTTGGTTCACCATCCTTAGCTGAATCGGAGACCATTGCAGCACAAGTCTCCCCATTTTCTCCCAAGTCTGCTTTGGTAGGACATTCGCATCTGACCCCATGTCCAAAATGACCCGATCCATTTCATACTCTCCTATTTATGTGGTCAATCTCATCTCACGTCATGTCCTTGTTTTATGCTTGCCAATCTTTCGTACTACACGCAGCTCACCCTTGAGTGGTCCCAACGCATCTATTGATGAGTTCTTGTAACCCTTTAATAGCCTTACTATCATGCAGTAACTTCATACAGGTTTCCAAGAAATTTATGAGCATGGAAGGGTCCATCTCCGGCTTAGGCTTATCCTTTCTTCCTAAGGTGGAGGCCTCAGCAAAGCTCTTCTTAGCTTCCAAGAAAGTTTCACAAGCGCACTCCAAATTGAACTCAACCTCTTTCTTCAGGGCTTTATAAACTGATGTACTATCTTCTAGTTGTTTCCCCTTGTTATCCCCTATCGTGATCCCACTCTTGATCACTATATTTACATTTGGATCTTCCTTGCGTGGCTCAGACCTCATCATCTGTAGGTTTTGAGTCGGCGGATGTGGTAGTGCCCCTTTGTCTCATATCCTAGCTATCAACATAGGACAGTCTTCTGTTTCATGATCAAACAGCGTCCAATGCTTGTATAGCGGATGTGTAGGATTAGTATAATCGCGGGCATAGTGTCTTGGTCCTCCACAATTGTAGCAAATCAATTATCTGCGACCTATACCATGTCCTCCTCTACCTCGGCCTCTTCCGCACCCCTGAAATCTTGTATGTGCCATCCGTGCATTCTGTTCAAGGGGTCGCGTTTTGGCCTAAACCCTGTAGGCAGGAGTTCTATCCATCATCAATTCATAGCTCCTGCAAGTACACTCATCATGTCCTACAGACCTACCAAAGTTGTAGAACAATTGTTGTGGTGCTTGTACATACTTTTGTAGCAAGTGACAGTTATCCATGGCATGTTTTCCAGCTACATGACAGATAGCGCACCATAATGTAGGCCCCACACTAGGCCCTGCTTGAGCTTCTGATCTTAAAGGCATTGATCCTCCTCCTGCAAGGTAATTTGCAAAGACCGGGCAATGGTATTTGTCATGACCCTGACTCTTGCATTTCAAGCACCATACCTCCTTGTGTACCTCTGGTCAAACCGTCCTGTCCTGCTTTAGACTTTGCATCTCAAGGCACAAATTCTTCAGCTATGCATGGATTTACTGAACTCCTAGATTAGGATCTTGCATCGGAGTCTCATGTAGTCTCATGGAAATATCCAAGGCCTTTGCCTAAATTGGTATCTTCTGTTGCGACAGCGCACTCCTTAAGTGTGGTAGTAGCAAAGCCACAAACCACTCACAATGTTGTCCATCTGTCAAATTCATATTGGCTTCGTGGATTGTACATTTCAGCCTCTGATCTAGTTCCCAAGGCATCTCACCTGGTTGCATCGTGATCTCTTTGAATCCCACAGTCGACTGCACCTCAGATTTAGGCCTGCTAAATTCCCTATTTAGTGATCTTTGGATGTTTGCTAATCCAGCATTCGAGTTATCGTTAGAGTACTTAATATACCAAGTTAGCGCGTGATCTTGCAGAGTGCTAACCAGTGTCGCCTCCTTTATATGATCATCTATAACACCTTGAATGAACCAAAATTAGTCTGAGTCCTCATTTCCCAATCCATTGAACAAAGGAAACTTCATCGTATTTGCCATACTGAACCGCGGTGGAGGTGGAGGTGGTATGGGTGAAGTTGGAGGCGATGGTGGTGAAGTTGGAGGTGGTGTGGGTGAAGGTGGTATTTGCGGGAATCTTGGTCTTATTAAATAAATAGCACTTCACAGAGAAACCTTCTTTATCCCTTCTTTGTCCCTTTGCGGAGGTGAAATCAAGGGGCTATACTCCAGACCCTTATTTCCTTTGTTTTTGTAAATTTTTCCACTTCGCGTAATCCTGAACATCAAGGTAGCTCCATAACCCATTTTTTGCACAACAACATTTTAATCCAAGTATTCAAAGCTTTTACGTACTTACCACGTGATCCTTTGAAAAAGGGTTGCTCTGCCTCGCTATAGCTGAATGAGATGTCGATCGGGAATTCAGTCACAAATCCTCCTATGACGCGATTGACCCAATGATCGACAGCGTAGGTGATCTTATCCTCCAATGCTTCCAACCTTTGCACTAGCTTTGGGGTCCACACAATAGGACCGTCAAGTTTCCACCTTCCTTGGCTATCTTCTAGCTTTGTGATCCACTCATATAGCTCAATAGGGAAAGAGTAGAAAAATATCTCGTGGATCTTTGTATACAGGTACCGTTCCAACCACTGTTCCTTTGTCAGTCATAGGTTTCTGTTCTCCTGTGCCGCGAATTCATGGATTTTTTTATCCAACCAGTCTCCAATCTCCTTTTTAGTTGCATTCCAGTAATATGACATCACACATATCTTATGCAGATTCTGGTCCAGACAACATAACCATTTGTTGGCTTGAGGGGGCCTAACCGAAGTTCAGCGTTAATCAACCAAACAAAACCCTATACTACTAGTCCTTTCGGCATCAACCCGCGAAGCACGAAACAAAGTCTCACCCGAAGCAGTATGGGGGGGATGTTGGAACCAAGTTTTCGCACCCTTGAGATGGTTATGATGTCGTTTGATCTCTTCTATCCTTGCCTTCACGCAGATGATCTTGCTCTAGGAATTGTAAGACAAACCCTTTATTCTGACCTTCAATACCTCGCGAAAGTATACGGTCGACCGTCACGCCGCCCTGACCAGTGGCTTGGGTACTTTCGCGCTTCTATGGCAGTGTGCATTATAGATTCCTCAATTATCCTAAGTGATCTGCTTATCTTGTCAAACACTTAAAGTTATCACTGCGTAAATAGGTATTCATGATTTCGTTCAATTATTCAATGTAATTGCATTCATTCACGCACCATATAAGCATAATAAAGGAAATTTATACACAAAATATCCAAAACCCATCAACAAAACAAATACACAGAAATTGCAAAATAACTCCTTTTATTAATATCTTCGAAGTATTATAGACTCTGTTCACCCTATGCACACATCTGCAGGGGTTCCTGCACTCGGCTGCGGACTTCTACCCTAGGCCTCTGCACACTTAGCTACAAAGCCTCTACCTACATTATAACCCAAGACTTCAAACTTCTCACTCTAAAGCTACAACTCTCTTACTTCTTCTATCGATCCATATCTATCTCTAACTACCTAGAGCTTAGCTCTTTTTATACAATCCCATGGTCAGCGGACCATGGGTAGATCTCTTACAACTAACTTTACTTTACAAAACTAAGGGCAGACTACCCTTTGTGACACATAATACCTTCATGCTTTGTGACCACAAAATGCAGAATCTTTTACAATAATATTACAAAAACTTGACTTAAACATGGGCTTTTAGCCCCAAAACTTCCCTTGGGGGATCCTGCTCCCAACAGAGTGATCTAATGCTTTTCTCACCTCAACTTTGTCTTCAAACATATGAATGGAGTGTCCTTACTGGTGGATGTGGGCCAAGGACAACAAGTTTCTCCTCAGTTGTGGGAGATATAAAACATGATGCAGAAGAAAGTCTGGAAGACCAGGAAATTTAATCTTGATTGTGCCAAGCCCTGATGGCTTGAGTTTTGATTTGTCTACAAAGTATACTGCTCCATCAACATTGTCAGTAAATTATTCAAAAAAATCTCCTCTAAAGGTCATGTGGCAAGTTTCTCCTGAATCAAGCAACCAATCATTTTTCCAAGAAGCAAGTGAAGCATTAAATAAGTTCTCATTTGCCCCAATATTACAGTGTTCCACAACAGAGTGAGCGGATTCAGGTGCTTTACCTTTCTCTTTGTCATTAGTTTTACCTTTGGGTTGGTTTCTTTCCTACTCAATTATGTCCCAAGGCAACTTGCATGTGGATGCATCATGTGATCCATCTCTTTTGCAATGTATGCAATGAAAATCTGACTTTTCTCCTTGAGAGTCTCTACCCCCCCTGCCTCTGAAATTTCTTCTTCCTCTTCCTCTTCGACCACCTCTTCCTCTGGAAGGATCTTGAGAAAGATTCTTCACTCTATGTGCAAGACACACAGTCTCTTCAAAAGACTGAGGAGTTGCCTTCTTCCCAAAATCTTTCTTTCTTTCAACAATTTTTTTCACAAGGGAGTCAAAGATGATTTCTTTGAGGTTTTCATTTTCTTGCAATGACTCAAAATAATTTGAGTAAGTGGGATAAAGTGCCTTGACAAAAGCTATCAAAGGAATGTCAAGTTCAAAATTAGTGACTTTGATATCATGCATAATAGATTTTACTTCTGATGTAAGAGCAAGAGGATCATCATTTTGTAATGCAAGGCTGAGCAATTTAATCATGAGTTGAACAACTTCAAGTGCAGAGTGTGAGTCATAGAGTTCCTTCAGTTTTTGTAAGGCTTCAGTTTTTCCAAATAACTAACGAAACTTTTCCTTCTCTCATGTGCCTCTCTTAGGATATTACTATTACTTTCCTTCTAGAGACCCACTCTTGTCTCCCCTCTCATGAAGGCCTCCTTTTACACATGGAAATTGGTGTTTCACAATGTCAACTTACTTTTTTGTTCAAAGGTTACATGGATAATATCTTATGTTATCCATTGAAACCAAGGCAAACCTTAAGTTATGTTGGTCAGGCCGATACTCTAGATGGGGCTCCTACTCCAAACGATGTGAGCTCTAATTGGGACTACACATCAGGGAAACACCCTATATGTTGGCGGATTTCCAGCACCATCAACAGAAGGTTATTGTGAGTTTTGTAATGTCATTTGGCCTTACTAATATGCCTTCCACATTTCAGAGCCTTATGAATTTTATTTCAAATCATTCTCAGAAAATTTGTGTTAGTACCTTTTAATGATATGGTAATCTATAGAAAATCTTAGTAAGAGCATGAACAACATGTTGACATGGCCTTAAAACTATTAGAAAAGAAACAACTATATGAAAATCATACCAATCTTTAAGGTTCAAACATAGGGTATTTAGATCATAATATATCTCATGAAGGTGTCAAAGTGGACCCTAGAAAAATTAAAGCTATGATGGAATGGCCGATTCCCAAAACCTTGACTAATCCTAGAGGATTCTTATGATTGATGGGCTATAGCACAAGTTTGTCAATAATTATGGTCAAATAACAACACTTCTAACAACATTATTAAAAATGAGGCATCTTTTTGACATCAGAAAGCAACCAATATTTTGATAAACTTAAGGATACTATGTCTACAACTCTTATTTTGACCACCCATAACTTCATAAAAAAATTATTGTGGAGGGTGATTTATTAAGGCATGGAATTAGCACAATTTTAATGAAAGAAGGAAGACACCTTTCCTTTGACAACAAGCAACTTAAAGAACTTAATCAAGCCCATTTTTGAAAGAAAATGTTGACCATATTACATGCAATTAATAAATGTTTTCCTTACCTAATAAGAATACACTTCAAGGTGAAAATAGATCATATTAGATAGTTTGAAGTATTTCTTGAGAGAATGATTATATTTAAAATAGAAACAGAAATGGGTTATAAAGATATGTTATGACATTGAAATAATCTACACAAAAGGAAAACATAATATGGTGGGAGATGTAGTTTCAAGGAAAGAAGAAGACATAGAGAGTGTACCATATGCTATTTCCATTTTGCAATTTTCTTGGGTGGAAGAAGCAAGGATGGATTGGAAGCAATATCAAAAAGTAGGTAAGAACATTCAACAAATACAACAGAACCCAAGTGCATTAGATAAATTTATGTGGAAGAATGATTCACTAAGATATCCTATATATATGTTTAGTATGCGTGTGAACCTCAAATTTGCAGTGGACACCAAACCTCATGACTCCATCACTGTTGATTGCTACACGTCTGCACTGTCGACCAGCATTGTGCAGCTCATCAAGCAAGCTACGAAACCAACACACCTAGAAAACTGTGAAGAGGTTATTGTTGTTGAGAAAGACCTACGCGCAATTGGAGTCATCAAGGATGACGAATCCACAAAGGACTCCAAAGATGCGAGCAGGAAGTCCTAAGCGATAGCGAGCAAGGGTAGAGATAAGGAAGCAACTAATATTGAAACCCTCACTCGCCTCGTCAATAACTTGACTACGGAAGTGCCTAAGCTTAAACAATGGAAAATGGACACATCTGTAAGCAGTCGTCTACCCAGGCAAAGGTAGGTAAGAAGTTCATCAGGTAGCAACCAATACCATTTAAAAACTGCGCAGAGCTCTGTGTTCCAAGTTGAATAGTGTGTATATCCTAAGTTATGTTCATTCCACAAAGAACATCACCCCGAGAACTCTTGTTCGGACTGGAAGCGAGTTGCAAACTTCGTATGCAGTCATACTTTTGATGCAGAAAACAGTATGTAGGAGCAATCGGAAGACACTGACAATGATGAAGAGGTTGCACCTGATGAACCATCAATTTTTGGGCATGTGGTGAACTTATATAAGTGCTCGCAAGCAATGTCAAAGATGAACACTGAGAAGTAGCCCCAAAAGAAAAATGAACGATACAATCTCAGGAGTAAAGGGGCTCCTCTTAAACTTGTGGAAGCACAAGAAAAGATGAGACTGTTGTTGAGGAAGGTTGATCCACCAGCTGCCCCAAAGAAAAAAACATAGAACAAATCAGGGAAGACAGTGGCAGACAAGAGTACCCCCATGAGCAACAAACTCCAGAACACTCCACCGAACAAGACGAACATATGTTATACCCTAGATACCTCGGTGAGTCTACCACCGTTGGAGTACAACATTGTAGATGACATGAAGAAACCTCGAGTGAACATCAGTTTGTTTGAGTTAGCTAAGATGCAGAGTCAACGAGACATCCTTCTTCGCACATTGGGACAGACAACAACGGACAGCGTAGCCTCTACCAACAAGGGAGCAAGCACACCTCCCGAATCACTTTCTACTGTGCTCAACACACTTCGTATGAAAGAAGAAAACTCAGGTTTCCCTCCATTCCTGCTATCATTTGAAATTTTCAACTGCAATTTTCACAACTGCTTAGTTGATTCTGGTGCGGCAACCAACATCATCCCGCTCTCCATTACGAAAAAGATCAATGCACAATGGAGCAAGACATTTACACGGATCATCCAACTTGATCGGACATCGGTACTAGCCATTAGTGAACTACGAGATGTGATCATCCAACTATCTCATGATGGTCGCCTCCTCCAAAGCATCAACATAGTTTTTGTGGACATACTGGAAGCATACGATCTATTACTCACCAAAGACTGGTCTAGCAAGCTAGATGGATATTTCACTACAAACTGGTCTCACACGTGGCTTCCGTTCAACGGAAAATGAAACCAAATCCTGGTGTTGTCCAAGAGGTATATGAATAACAATGTCACTCCCCTTAATAGCAAGAATGAACCATTGGCCTTCGCAGAACTAATGTTTGGCAACTGCCTCTTAGAAACAGCTTTGGGGTGTTATCCTGCATGGCCAACCCCAATTCCACTAGACACGCAGTTGGGATTCCTTCTTTGCCCAACTGATGGTAATGAAACTTGTATAGTACATTGTACCAATAGTAGCAGTAGTAGTAGCAACAGTAGTAGCAATAGTACTACCACATCAAGTGGTCCGTGTACAGACAAGTTGTGGACCATGTACTTTAACAGATTGAACACACAGGATGAATCAAGAGTCGGGTATGTATTGATCGACCCTTACAACAGGAAGCATTTGGTTTCAAGTCGCTTGGTGTTCGAGTGCATGAACAATGTTGCTGAGTATAAAGCACTCATGTTAGGCTTGCAGAAAGTCGTCAGCCTCAACGTGGTCCCGCTCAAAGTGGTAGGTGATTCAAAGATAGTGGTACAATAGGTACGTAACACCATTCATTGTTTGTCACCACAGCTCAAAAGTTACCAGCAAGAGGTATGGTGGCTAATCTCTAACTTCCAAGAATTTGACATCATTGATGTACCACATACGTGTAATGCAGCTGCCAATGCTCTGGCAAATGTATATTCGAGAATTTCACTAATTAGGGATAGATTTACTATTGAAATTTCGTACAAACCATATATCCTGGATTAAATAACTAATTTACGCATGTTTAATGATGATCAACAGATACTGCATTTCATGGACAATTCTGACGTCTTCAAAGATGCAGCGATAAACGATGATGAGCACGAGCGCTCCCTACAAGCAGAAGCTAGTAACAAGAAAGGCCACCTTATCACAAAAGGTGTGGAAACATTGGAAAATATTTATGACTTGCAAGAACGTTTTCAGGGGCCGAGGAACAACAAGAACCACAGTTCCACCATGATGCACAAACTGATCAAACTAGGAACGGAACAAGATCCGAAGTTCGTCAATCTTGGTACATGTTGCACACAGCAAGAGCGGTAAGCATTTGTCTGCTTGTTCAAACAGTACCAAGATATGTTCACGTGGATGTATGATGATCTCGTAGAATCCACGAATAAAAACCTCATTCGCATAATAAATAATATTGTTTTCTCTGAGTTGTGCAACTAGCATACTGCCCTGACGAATTCATTAAAGGTTGACCGTGTAATACCCAAGCCCTCTTTGAATACCTCGCCATACTTCCTAGTTTACGATAAATAAGCCATCCTTCCACCAAACATCTACTTGTCTGCACTTCAGCTTTCCCAAGAATCTCAAGGCAAGCCTTGCCAGCTACTTCAGTGTAGGATGGATGCTCTCTATAAGCTTCAGGAAGAAAGGATGAAAGAAAAAGAAAAATTCACACTCCACCAGAACTGTATCAAGAGATGGTTAGATAAGAGGTCTACAGGGAAAGCTAACTTTGTTGTTGGTGACTTAGTTCTGAAATGGGATAAGTTCCATGAAGACAAAGGCAAACATATGAAGTTCTAGTCCCTGTGGATTGGTTCGTACACAATCCACGAGAAACTTGGCCCACACACATACCATCTGCAATCACTTGACGAGAGGGTTGACAACCTTCCTATCAATGTCCAAGATCTCAGACATTACTTTCAATAGGTCAGGCCACGCCCCATGCCATGTACATAGTGTCCTTGATGCTTGTTGTTTTCATCTTGTTTGCTTTTCTTGCTATCTTTGTTTTTTGTCTTGTTTGTTCTACTTACTATTTTTTTTACATTTGTCTTGTTTGCTTCAGAGCTTCCTACTTTTGTTTTTGGAAATAAATGCTTCCAACTACTATGTTCTGGCTTTTGAATAGAGTATGTGGTTTAAATTGAAGAGACTTGTGACATTGCAGCACTTGGTCAATCTTGTGTTCGTCTTCTCTGTGCTTGGTTATAACCTTAGGCCGATGAAGTCTTGACGGAAAAT
>APFE031405395.1:115112-154966 GCA_000404065.3 Pinus taeda | reverse complement strand
CCAAAACCGGGACTACCAACTTGATTTTTCATTATGTTCCTTTCAATGTTACAATACATATTTATACATGTCGAAGAATCCAATACCATGGACCGAAAACCATCGCGTCCAAAAAACATGTGCAAAAATCATGCACAAAACCATAGGTGGGTCCGCCCAACCTAACATAGGGTCCAAAACCAAAATTTTCTGGGGCGCTTCCCCAGAACCCATAAAGTGGGGTTACGGGTACCCCTCAAACCTCCTGTTAACTATGTGGAAAGAATATAACACAACCCAACAATGTAAGCGTGTGTTTGCAGGATCACATATGCATCTTTCAATCATTCACACACTTATTCATTTTGCTTAAGTTCAGATAGCCGTACTCCCCTATGAAAGCCAAACCATCTCCCCACTATTGATTTGATCGATTGTCACCCAGAACAATGCAGAATCACCAAGAAAGTAATTTCAAGTTGCACTTCCCAAAAGCTAATCAATCAGCCTTCATGTTGGTCAACCGAAGAGTTTGACCCAGTAGGCACCCCAAGACTCACTCCCCTCAAAAATTGCACAGAGGTTGTAGACCTTTCCCGCTCCACTGACTAAGAAAAATCTGCAAACAGGTCAAACAGACACTTAGTTCCCATCCTTGTATCCCTCATAAAATTGTACAGTTTTTCCAGCCAAGCATCCCGATAGTCAACCGGGTGCTCACCAAGAAAATTGCGCAATTTTTATGAGCAAGCCCTTTACTGCCCAGCAGTCCGCTCAACTCAAAAAATGTATAGAGGTGATCAACTGGCCATCCTCCCAGAATTAGAGCAGTTTTTCCTGCTAGCAGCTCCCGCCAGCAGACTACCAATTCCCTCCAAGAATTTTGCAGTTTTTGCTGCTAAGCTCCAGCAACTGACTGCCAGTTCCCCTCAGGAATTGCACAGTTTTTGCTGCAAGTGACCCAGCAACAAACTGTCATTTCCCTCCAGGAATTATGCAATTTTTGTTGCCAATGTCCTGATATCCATATGCCAATTCCCTCAAGGAATTGCAAAGTTTTTGCTACCAAACTAACCCGCTCATTCTGGAAACTGCGTAGATTTTTCCTACCCCGCCTTCCTATAGCCAGGACAGTTCCTCCCAAAAACTACACAGTTTTTTCCTCTAGCTGAGCCAGACCCCGTGGAAAGTCATTGTCGATCTGAATTTCCCATCTTCATCACCCAGTGACTCTTGCGTAGTTTTCATTAGCAGTGCTCGGAGCCTCCATCACACCTCGCAACCTTGTTGCCTCTCCTACTCACCTGCATCCGAAATGTTCATGTATCATGGTATACTAGGAGGTTTTTGGATTTGATGTTGTCTCATCACAAGTGACTATAGGTACAAGTACACAAATGAACATGGTGCAATGTTGGATGGGATGAACAAAGGGAGCACATGCAAAAGGACAATTTCACCAATGAACGAACAAACGATGCATGCGAAGAGGTGTGCTCACAAATGGATGATCATGCAAATATTTTTTTGCGAACAGACAGACAAGAAAACATGCAAGATATGCTCACGAATGGATAGACGGACGAACATGCACCATTCGTGAACACACGAACCTATCGAGCTTACCAACATATAAACAAGGAGCAACGTACAAAAGAAACATCAAGCAAACCAACGACAATCGAAGACTCCACGAAATTTTCCATGTGGAGGTGAAGCTGTGACACACCATGAGGAAATCCATTACCCAGCAACATTGTAGCTCAACATGCACACCAGCAGCAGCACAAATGTACTAGCATTGTCATGTCAAGTCATGTCATGAGTCATGTCATCCACATCTCTACTGTGGGTCATACTTTCAAACAATGTAATGTAACATGGAAGTCCAAGAGACCCACTTGTTGTACAAAGAGTCATGTAAAGTCAAAAATTCATGGAAGTTAACCAGTCATGAGGGTAGTCGAACAGCCACAAGGATCAGTTTCACCCTTAGCTATAAATACCCCCTCATTTGTACATGCAAAGGACTTTTTCACCTCAACTCCTCCCACATAGCTAAGACCATCACTAATATTTTCTTTGAGGAGTGAGTAGTGGCTCCAACACCCACCCATGGGGTTAGTGACGTATTGTGTAACGATGTGTCTTTGAACTTTCGCTTAATTCAAAATCCTGCTAATAGGCCAGCACGTTTTCACACATGTATTTTAATTGTTGTAAGACTAATCTTGAACACTTGTGATGCATGTTGCTTTAACCTGTGTTTAACACTTAAACTCATTCACTTGTTGTAATACATAATTTGTTAATGACAATGTGTTGTATATGCTATTAACATTGTCCTTCCCGTGGTGGCTACCTCCCCGAACATTAGACAGACCTTTCACATAAAACTTGTTATAACAACCATTTCACTTGCGTGGACTCATCCGCTGAGTGTTTTGCATGTTATCTTCCCTTGTGTGTTGTGATCGCCGCATCCGTGTGGACTGCTCCTCCGGAAGGTGTGCACATCCTGTTGTGTTGTGTGTTCCTAGCAATGTTAGGGCTTCCTTCCAACCAACCTGGGACTTACTCCCACCCTCTCCCTCTACAGTGAAAGAACCATTGACATAAGTAACACTAGCAATCACCAAGCACGCGAACCTCACTTCTCGAAAACAAAGCAAACCACTCTCCTGTGTTGATAAGCAAGAGTTGAGGCAAATCCTTAAGATAATGGCAATCGGGCCATCATACGGGATGGGACTCCAATGGTGTGAGGTCTAGTTGGGACTTCATACGGGCTGATCCCCTGAATGTTGGTGGGTCCAACACCATCAACACCTTCACACGAAGTTGGGTATCAAGGATTCTAAGCGACATTTCGTACTCAAGTATCGTGGCTATCTAAACAGGTACATCCAAGATGTGATGGAGTTCCTGGACATCACCTTGCTCAGCACGGTGTACCGATACACTTTCAAGATTGAGCAAAATTTTTAACAGAAGAAGAAATAATTTGGATTTGTAAATCTGAAGTAAGGGAAAGGCACCCCCAAACCATAGAGAAAAGGACAAATCCAAGGCAGAGTGACCAAGGACAACCAACTGAAGATGCAAGCAAAGAACAACACCATGAAGACAAAGAAGGACACGGGAAAATGGTGTGAGTTCTATAAGAGCTCCACTCACAACACAAGTGAGTCTCCAGCCAAACAATCAATGGTGATCGAGTTGAAGGCTTTTCAATCAGACACATGTTCTAACTTTGAGTCGAAATCCAACAAGAGGAATGACAAAGGGAAGAAATTTTTTTACGTGAAGCCCATTGCCATGTGACCACCATGAAGATCTAGAAGAATGAGCCTGAAGATCCAGAGGAGGGGGAACGCCTCTTCCACTCACAGATGTGGGTGAATGTTTCTATGTTGCAATTCATTGTCGACATCGGCAACCAAAAGAACCTCATTTCAGTAGAGGTCGTGAAGCAGTTGGGCCTACCAACTGCAGCACATCCACATTCCTACACCATCGAGTGGATTTACTAGGGACAAGATCTTTGTGTTAGCCAGCAGTGTTTCCTTCCCTACATCATCAAGCCCTTCAAGGAAGAGGTATTGTGTCATGTTTCTCCTCTTGAAGTTTATGATACATTATTAGGACAATCATACTTGTGGAAGTGGCATGTTGTATATGAGTCTAGACACCGCTCTGTGATTATTAATTTGGGGAATAAGTTGTATAGTATATCGAGGTAGCCTCGCATAACGCCATCTCTTTGATCTCTACAAAGAAATGCAATAAGATCATTTCACAGACCAGGAAATTTGTCTTCCTTATGATTCACCCTCAAGAAAATAAAAATATTATGGCCACGCCTTCCATACAGGGCTCCTCCGCACAACAGCGGTAGATGGACAAGTTTGAGAAGGAGTACATAGACATTTTTGCCTCACCTACGGGGGTACCTCTGCACTTGTGAGGTCAAGCACTCCATCGATCTAACCTCGGGCATTCCATTACCCAATGGACCAATCTATCGATGCTTTATTCTAGAGAATGATGAGATCAAGAGGAATATTCAGGAGCTATTGCAGAAAGGGAACATTAGGCCAAGCTCATCACTCTATGGGAGCCCAATTTTATTGGTACAGAAGAAGGACAGGACTTGGAGACTCCGTATTGACTATCGGGTATTAAACAAGATCATTGTACAGAATAGGTACCCAATCCCACAAATTGATGACCTTTTGGACTAGCTCAAGGGGGCCAAATATTTTAGCAAGATTGACTTTAATTTTGGTTATCACCAAGTGCCTATTAAACCCTTTGATGTGTGGAAGACTACCTTCAAATCCGAGGGTATTTTTGAATGATTGGTCATGCCTTTTAGGTTGAAAAATGCCCCCAAAACCTTCATGATATTGATGGACAACATCTTGTGGCCCTTCACCAATGCATTTGTGGTGATGTATTTAGATGACATATTGATCTTCAGCCAGAGTTGGGAAGAGCACTCCACCATATTTGACAGGTCCTCCAAACCCTGCGATAACACAAGTTGTGTACCAATTTGGAGAAATGCACTTTTGGCATGACCCACGATCAATATCTAGGGAACATCATTGATAAGCAGGGTGTGTATGTGGACCCAGCCAAGATAATAGTCATTTGGGATTGGCCATCCCCAACCACTCTAACAGAGCTTCGTAACTTTCTAAGCCTTGCCAATTTCTACCACAGGTTCATGTTGGGGTTCTCTCATATCACTTGGCCTTTAAGTCAAGTCACCAAGGGCAAAGCAAAACAAAAGTTCTTTTGGTTTGAAACTCAACAGAAGGCATTTTCCAAGTTGAAGCATCACATCTACTCTACACCAGTGCTCACAGTACCAGAACTAAAACAAACATTTGAGATTGAGACAAATGCCTCTGACTATGTTATTGGTCCAGTTCTTACTCAGCAGGGGCATCCAGTGGCTTACCACAGTGAGACACTTTCAGACACAGTCTGAAAGTATCCCATCTATGAAAAAGAAATTTATTCCATTGTGTAGGGTTTTCGTCAATGGAAACATTATATTCTAGTGAAGGAAACGGTCATCCATGCAGATCACCGACCTCTACAGTTCATATAGACACAAAGGAAGTTGCAGAATGATCGTCACTCGAAATGGCCCACATGCATGCAACAGTTTCATTTGAACATTAAGTACAAGAAGGGAAGCACCAATAATGTTGCAAATTGCCTTAGTCGTCCACCAATCATGGTGTTGATCACTGTGCTCGACTCCTATGGGCACAAGACTTCAAATTGGCTGCATCTTTACAAGAGTGATCCAAAGTTTGATAGAACATACCAGACATTCCTGGAAGATAAGAAAGTTCCAAATTTTCACCTCTAGAATGAATTTTTATGCCATCTAGGACAGATATGTGTTCCTTCAAGCGAGCGTGCCAATATTATTTGGGAGGTGCACTACAGTCGGGCCGCTGGACATTTCAGAGTAGAGAAAACAGTGGCAGTATTGAAAAAGTATTTTTATTGGTTGAATCTTCATCAGGATGTTGGGAAGTACATTAGATCTTTCATTGTCTACATCATTTCCAAACCAACCATCAAGAAGCAACGCATATATACTACTCTAACTAAATGGTTTCCATTACCCTTTACCAAGGCCAGAAATGATCATGCAGAAAATTCAGCATAGCAGAGTATTCAGTAAGTTTGATATGAAATCTGGATACTATCAAATACAAATCCAGGAAGAGGATAGACACAAGACTTCCTTTACATGTCCTGCAGGTTTTTATCAGTGGAAGGTGGTCCCATTTGGTCTAAAAAATGCTCTTGCATTCTTTCAGAGACGCATGGATTTTATTTTTGGGAAGTATGATTTTATTGTAACATATATTGATGATATTCTTGTACATAGTCCGGACTTAGAGAACCACTTAAAGCATTTAGATATTTTTATCACTGAAGTTCAAAAGCATGGTATAGTCCTCTCTCAGAAAAAGATGGTTTTACTCCAAGAAAGTATGAATTTCTTGGGGATTGATGTGGTTAATGGACAAATTCAAACCCTCCTGTTTTAAGTTCCAAAGAAATTTATCAGGTTCCATCAATATTTAGTCTATCAAAGAAAAGCTATTTGAAATAAGTTGAGCTAAAGCTTAAAATTTCTGGTCCTTCTATCCAAATTGTTGGTTTAAGTTTGTTTTCTGAGGACGAAATTCAAAAATTCAAAAAATATGAAGTTGAAAAGTAGTTTGCTTATCTGCATTTTGGAGGGATAAAATATAGGACTAGCTCCACTATTTCGGAATGGTATAAATACTCCATGTATATCTGAGGTGTTTGATACCCGACACCAGAACTATGACAATGCTCGTATTGGTACAATATTGGGAAATCTATCTTCTGGTTGCCAACATGGTACCATTTTCCCTGATTATTCTATCAGTATTTCTAATCCTCATATAAGAGACCCTTGGAAATTATTAGTAGGTGTCCAAGGCCTTGAAATGATAGAAGATAGTGAATATATTTCTATGTTAGTCCAAGCATCTTTCCAACTTACAAATATTGTCCATCCTAAGCTAAAGCAACCCGTGCTCAAAGATTGTGTCACCGTTGTAATAATTAATGCTCAGGTAGAAGGAGTCCCATATGACACTGAATCTCTTCCTAATGACTGGTATATTCAATACAAATCTTTGGCATCAACAGACACTCCAAGAAACAAAATGAGAAGAATGTCTATAAGTGATGGTCATGTCCGAATATTTCCTGATAGATCTTCAGTACCTCGACCTATTTTCATGCCTAAAAAACATGTGTTACCAACCATCTCTGAAACCAAGCAACCTGTAACTAGCGGTTGTAAATCTGTTTCAAAAAATGTATATAGCCATCCATCTACAGAGTCCATTGTATCTACTTCATCATACCAGTTGTACATTCAAGAAGAAAAGCCATTCCTTGCCATTAATAAGATGTTTATAACATATGTATCTAATTTTTCTCCTGTCGAAGAATTTCAATATGCAAATCATAGATTTGTCAAAGGTGGAAAGTGGCCACCAAAGACAAAATTTTGTACTTCTTCCTCTCAGTCCAGACAACCACCAACCCGAGTTGAATGTGCACCACTACTTGAACATAACTCTCAAAGCCCCACTGATCTTGATGAAGTCCACCAGATAGGAAACTATTTCACCACCTGGTGTGCACATGCAGAAGATGTCCTAGATGACTTGGGTAAGCAATCAGAGTTGATCAATGCAAATCTCATATTACTTTATGAAGAACAACAGTCTGAGAAAACTGCCAAGGAGGAAAGAAGGAAAAGACGACAAAAGAAAAAAGCCCAAGAAATTCCAAATTTTACCTTTCATATGAGCACTCCTAATTACTGGGATAGAGAAGAAGAAGATGAAGATACGGAAGGAGCCTTTACAGCCACTAGTTCAGAGGGGTCAACTTCAAAACCTTCAAGCAAGCTAACTAGTGTAAAAGGGGAAGCCTATAAAGCTGATAAACAATTTTCTTCAAAGAAAGAAATCATGACTCTAGATCATGCAACCTCTAAGTTTCCTTCTTTTGTTCTTCCTTCCATAAACAATCAAAATAAAGCTCATGTCTTGAAAGAAGTCCCAAAATATCCACGCATTGAAGAAGACTTATATGCTGCAAATACTAGTGGGTATATTCCTGATTTAGTTAATTCTTCCAATCCTGAAGAGTCCATTAGAATATGGATAGGTGCTCCGTATCAAATGCAGGTCACCACCAAATTAGATAATGTTTCTATTATGGTCCTAGCAGAAAAAACAATGACCAGAATTGTATATGATTGGTGGATAGGACCATCTGATGAAGAATGTAGAGTTGTCATGGAAGCAGGACTGGCCACTCTAGAGCTTTTACTAAAGACTCAATTTGTACCTGAGCTAGTAGATGAGAAAAAGCAATTGCTCACAGATTTAAGCCAAATGGAACTAAAAGATTTGAAATATCTTTACCAATTTGGTAAAGAATTTATGGCCAAAGTCTTTAAAGCAAATATTTCCAATGACATTGCTTAGAAATTGCATTTATATCCAAGCTTCCAGGCAATTCAGGAGATTTAATTATGAAAGATCTTGATGTTCAAAATAAAAGGATATATCAAATCTATTGGATCAATTTTCTCTTTAGATGTACCGAAAAGGTTAAATATCTATGCTGGCAGAAGAAAGCACATGATATTACACCTAGTTCAGAGGTCTGCAAAACAATGTTGCCATGGACACCATTTAGAAAAAAAAAAATCAAAGAGATTTGGAAAATTCAGACCCAAAAGAGTCTCCAATCCCAAGAAGCCTTTCCGAAAAATTAAATTTTTGAAAAAGAGAAAAAACCCAAGAAACAACAATTGTTGTTTCATTTACAAGCAGGAAGGCTACTTTGCTTGAAAATGTCCTAATAATTCATCCTCTAAACTAAAAGCCTATGTTGATATAGAGGAATTCCAAGATGATTGGTCTTTAGTAGCATCAGATGATGAAGTTTCTGATGTATATATCTTAACGGAAGCTTCAGATGAAGAAGATAGTAGTCCGCCTCTTCTACAGAAAATGAATATTTGCTCTTCTTGTACAGATAGTGATTTTTATGAAGAACTACACTATAATGATCAGACTAACAAAAGTGAAACTAAGGAAACAGAAGAAACTACAGATGTTTCTGAAGACGACTCTTATGATACAGCTATTGCTGAAAAGAAAATAGGTAAGTAGCCAATTAACAAATTGCCTGAACTTAATTCTTTTTGTCCGTATAAAAAGAGTATTTCTACTTCTACCAGTTGTCCAATCCCAACATTTAACAGAGTCAAAGAAAAAACTCTCTTAAAAAATATCATCAAAACCAATAGTCTGATCTACATTCCAATCCAAGTCCAAGTTCGTAATGAATGGATAAATATAGATGCTTTTATTGATATTGGCGGATCTAATAATTTGGCTTGACCTTCTCTATTTAAAACTCTCTTGAAGCCACTCCAAAACATTCTAGTGTCTGAAACCATTGGAGGATCTATTCAGTTAACACACTATGTGGATAATATTCCTTTGAAAGTTGGGGGGACTATTGTTAAAATTTCTGCTATCCAGCATTTTGATCCATCTGCAAGTCTAATGCTCAGCATGCCTTTTATCAATTTTGTTTTACCAGTTACTATCAGTGAAGATAAACTAATAATTAATTTAAAAAAGAAGGTTGTTGTTGTGCCCAGACTTTCTATAGAAAATTCTGAGGCAAGAAATGAGAATAGCTAGAAGAAAATAGCCGCACGCAAACCCATTAATGACTCCAACAATTGCCAAGAAATTTTGCAATTATATGAAAGAAGAGTGGAGACAAAACAAAAGGCCTTCATTGACCCAAAATGGTGCGAAGAGAAGATTGATATACATAGAGGATTAATGGAAAGTTGTTCTAATAATCCCCAGCAGTTTTGGACCGTTGAAAGTCCAAAACAAGAGATAGTGACTCTACATGATAATGGAGTCAAAGGAAAGTTAATCCCTTGTACCCCTGCAGATGAACAAGAAATCAGAAAACAAATAAGTGAGCTACTTAGTATGAACCTTATTGAACCAAGTATGTCTCACTATTCTTGTTTAGCGTTTCTGATTAGAAAACACTCAGAGATAGTCAGAGGTAAAACAAGAATGGTAATTAACTATAAACCTCTAAATGCCATAACTCAGGGTTTCCATTACCCTTTACCAAGGCCAGAAACGATCATGCAGAAAATTCAGCATAGCAGAGTATTTAGTAAGTTTGATATGAAATTTGGATACTATCAAATACAGATCCAAGAAGAGGATAGACACAAGACTGCCTTTACATGTCCTGCAGGTTTTTATCAGTGGAAGGTGGTCCCATTTGGTCTAAAAAATGCTCCTGCATTCTTTCAGAGATGCATGGATTTTATTTTTGGGAAGTATGATTTTATTGTAGCATATATTGATGATATTCTTGTACATGGTCCAGACTTAGAGACCTATTTAAAGCATTTAGAGATGCATTCTTTCAGAGACGCATGGATTTTATTTTTGGGAAGTATGATTTTATTGTAACATATATTGATGATATTCTTGTACATAGTCCAGACTTAGAGACCCATTTAAAGCATTTAGATATTTTTATCACTAAAGTTCAAAAGCATGGTATAGTCCTCTCTAAGAAAAATATGGTTTTATTCCAAGACAGTATAGATTTCTTGGGGATTAATGTGGTTAATGGAGAAATTCAAATGCAGCTCCATATTCTTACAAAATTGTCTCAGTTTCCAGATGAATTAAAAGACACTAGAACTATTCAAATATTCTTAGGTGTCTTGAATTATGTGCATAGATATATTCCCATACTGTCAAAAAAAACAGCTCCATTTAGAAAACATCTTCGAGAAGGATGGTCAACAGAAGCTACTGTAGCAGTTAAAGAACTCAAATCAGAATGTTAGCAGCTACCTAAGCTTCAACCACCAGGTAATGGCCTTCTGATATTACAAACTGATGCTTCTGATGAATTTTGGGCAGCTATTCTTTTTTAAATAAGGAAGAATGAAGAGGGAAAAGAATAAGAAATACTTTGTGCATATGTGTCAAGTGAATTTTCTCCCAGTCGGAAGAATTATTATATTGCTGAAAAAGAAACTTTAGCAATATTTAATGGAATACAGAAATTTGAATTATATCTGGCACCGGTGAAGTTTCTCATAAGAACTGATTCTATGAATTTCAAATATTTCTTATCTGCCAAAATTTCAAGACAACTTGCTAGAGGAAGATTACTCTATTGGCAGATTTGGTTTCAGCAATTTGATTTTGATGTCGAGTGGATACCAGGCAACTCTAATTTTTTAGCCAATTCTCTAACTAAAGACATGAATAAAGCCTTTGTTTCAGCAATACAAAGTCCTTTTATTATACCTGGAAAAGGACCTCAGGATGACAATTTTAGCACATTTGTTGAGAGGTTCAGAGTTCTGGAAAATCATGCAAGCCATTTGACAGAAGAAATTAAGAAAGTGGTAGGTTTGTGACTGAGAAGAAATTAGTGGATTAGACGATGTCAAGCATGGACTTCAAAAAATGTTGGCATATCTTTGGGATTAGATATTGATCTGGTATTAAATTATTATCAGTTGATTGGAGGAGTGGATTTTGCTTTAAGCATATATAGAGGAGCTCAAATGCTAGATTTAGAAGCCATTCCAATCAAAGCAGACTTAGAAAGATATCTTCGGTCACTAAGGATTCCTGATATTTTTGAAGAACTAGAAGCATCCTTTTTACAGAGAAATGATGAAAATTATGTCTCCAATGATACTTTCCCTCAATATGAGATTTTTGAAAATTTTGCTGATTGGGAAATCAAAGGAGGGTTTTGTAGAAAAAGCCATCTATAAGAACATCTCAATGTGTCCAACGAACTCTACAATACCTAATGACTTTCTCATCTCCTTGGGATTATCAAAGTTTACGGTTTCGAGAACAGATTTCTCCTAATCCATTTTCACAGGTTTTTTGTCACGAAATTATTGGATAAATAAAGACCAGTAATAATATTGAAAGAATTAAACAACTGGCTCTTTGGTTCAAAGATTTTGGGATGTTAAAATTAACAGAGAAAAGACAGGTACTGCAGCAGTTAGATGAACTTCAAGGTGAACCCCAGGTGTTACCATTCATGATTAACCACACTCCGTTAATCACAATCATTATTATTTCAGGAGACTGGAATACTAATGTCGTTCATCTAATCAGTTTGATGATTTCAAATAAAATCTGCACTTCATTAATTTTTGAGCTAGGATGGCAATCTAAAGCATTCATTAATGAAAACTGTAAATCTTGGGTGCAACATTCAGTGGAAACAAGTACTAATATGTTCCAAATATTCAAATGGGAGCTTCTAGATGGTGTTGAGATGGTAGTGCATCCTTCTCCGACGTTCAGAAAAGTTTATAACTATTCCTTTTTGGATATTGATATCAATCCATTATCCTTTCTTAACAAGTGGGAGAAAGAAGACATCATGTTTACTCCACAACTGCACAACCTCCATAAAATTAAAGTAAATTCGGACCAAGGACAGACATCTAAAGCAGATGCTAAAGTAAAAGGAAAAATTGAAGAATCTACTTTCCAAGATAGCTATCCAGATGCATAGGATCTGAATGATTTCAGTTGGGACAAAGAATACGAAAAGATGGTGGAATACAACTATCTCGCGAATCTTGAGAAAAAAGCATATGAAAGACAATTGTCCTCTAGTGATGATGAGTTTGATGACTATGATTTTTATTGGAGTCTAAAAGGATACTGGTAGAATCTTTGTACAATTAGCTAGCAATGTGATAATGTGGTCACATGTTGTAGCTAAATTATTATACTGGAAAGGTTGAGTAGACACCATCGGTAAAAGAAATACCGACAGGACCCTCCATTATTTCCTCTTTTGTGTCATGTCTTAAATAAGCTTAGATTCCCTAGGGACTTATAAAAGGAGACGAAAGGAAAATAGAGGGGCATCAGACGGAGTGCTTCTCTATCTGTTATTGTAATATTGTAAGCTCTGTAAGTTTTTCTTTTGAATTAATATCGAAGCCTACTAGGCCATCTGTCTGAGGACAGTTTCTGTTATCCGAAAGAACCTTGAACTGTAAGGCGAAGGCATTTTGAAGACCCGAGGAGAGAGGTCGTAGTGCTTGTATGTTCGCTTGAGGAGAAGAAAATTCGTGTTTCAGACCTGCTATTCCATAATATTCATATTGATTTTGAAGGAAGTCCTACTCTGCTTACTTTGCTTAAGTCTCCCATATTTTTCTTAAGTCCTACTTTGCTTACTTTGCAAAGTAAGCAGCGTAGGACTTACTTAAAAATCAATATGAAGATTATGGAATAGCAGGTCTGAAACACGGATTTTCTTCTCCTCAACCGAACATGCAAGCACTACGACCTCTCTACTCGGGTCTTCAAAACACCTTCGCCTTACAGTTCAAGGTTCTTTCGGATAACAGAAACTGTCCTCAGACATGTGGCCCAGTAGGCTTCGATATTAATTCAAAAGAAAAACTTACAGAGCTTACAATATTACAATAACAGATCGAGAAGCACTCCATCCGATTCCCCTCTATTTTCCTTTCATCTCCTTTTATAACTCCCTAGGGAATCTAAGCTTATTTAAGACATGACGCAAAAGCGGAAATAATTGAGGTTCCTGCCGGTATTTCTTACACTGACGGTGTCTACTCAACCTTTCCAGTACAATAATTTAGCTACAACATGTGACCACATTATCACATTGCTAGCTAATTGTACAAAGATTCTACCAAGTATCCTTTCGGACTCCGATCAAAATCATAGTCATCAAACTCATCATTACTAGAGGACAATTTTCTTTCAAATGATTTTTTCTCAATATTCGCGAGACAGTTGTATTCCACCATCTTTTCGTATTCTTTTTCCCAGCTGAAATAATTTAGATCCTGTGCATCTAGATAGCTATCTTGGAAAGTAGATTCTTCAATTTTGCCTTTTCCTTTAGCATCTGCTTTAGATATCTGTCCTTGGTCTGAATTTACTTTAATTTTATGGAGGTTGTGTTGTTGTGGAGTAAACATAACATCTTGTTTCTCCCACTTGTTAAGAAAGGGTAATGGATTGATATCAATATCCAAAAAGGAATATTCATAAACTTTTCTGAACGCCAGAGAAGGCTGCACTGCCAGCTCAACACCATCTAGAAGCTCCCATTTGAATATTTGGAACATATTAGTAGCTGATTCCACAAAAAGTTTCACCCAAGATTTACAGTTTTCATTAATGAATGCTTTAGGTTTCCATCCTAGCTAAAAAATTATTGAAGTGTAGATTTTATTTGAAATCATCAAACTGATTAGATGAATGACATTAGTATTCTAGTTTCCTGAAATAATATTGATTGTGATTAACGCAGTGCGGTTAATCATGAATCGTAACACCTTGGGTTCACCTTGAAGTTCATCTAACTACTACAATACCCGTCTTTTCTTTGTTAATTTTAACATCCCAAAATCTTTGAACCAAAGAGCCATTTGTTTAATTCTTTCAATATTATTATTGGTCTTTATTTCTCCAATAATTTCGTGACAGAAAGCTTGTGAAAATGGATTAGGATAAATTTGTTCTCGAAACCGTAAACTTTGATAATCCCAAGGAGATGAGAAAGTCCTTAGGTATTTTACAGTTCGTTGGACACATTGAGATGTTCTTATAGATGGCTTTTTTCTACAAAACCCTCCTTTGATTTCCCAATCAGCAAAATTTTCAAAAATCTCATATTGAGGGAAAGTATCGTTGGAGGCATAATTTTCATCATTTCTCTGTAAAAAGGATGCTTCTAGTTCTTCAAAAATATCAGGAATCCTTAAAGACCGAAGATATCTTTCTAAGTCTGCTTTGATTGGAATGGTTTCTAAATCTAGCATTTGAGCTCCTATATATATTCTTAAAGCAAAATCCACTCCTCCAATCAACTGATAATAATTTAATACCAGATCAATATCTAATCCCAAAGATATGCCAACATGTTTTGAAGTCCATGCTTGACATCGTCTAATCCACTGACCTCTTCTCAGTCGCAGACCTACCACTTTCTTAATTTCTTCTGTCAAATGGCTTGCATGCTTTTCCAGAACTTTGAACCTCTCAACAAATGTGCTAAAGTGTCATCCTGAGGTCCTTTTCCAGGTATAATAAAAGGACTTTATAGAGCTGAAACAAAGGCTTTATTCATGTCTCTAGTTAGAGAATCAGCTAAAAAATTAGAGTTTCTTGGTATCCACTCGACATCAAAATCAAACTGTTGAAACCAAATCTGCCAATAGAGTAATCTTCCTCTAGCAAGTTGTCTTGAAATTTTGGCACATAAGAAATATTTGAAATTCATAGAATCAATTCTTATGAGAAACTTCACCAGTGCTAGATATAATTCAAATTTATGTATTCCATTAAATATTGCTAAAGTTTCTTTTTCAACAATATAATAATTCTTCTGACTGGGAGAAAATTCACCTGACACATATGCACAAAGTATTTCTTCTTATTTTCCCTCTTCATTCTTCCTTCTTTCAAAAAGAACAGCTGCCCAAAATTCATCAGAAGCATCAGTTTGTAATATCAGAAGGCCATTACCTGGTGGTTGAAGCTTAGGTAGCTGCTGACATTCTGATTTGAGTTCTTTAACTACTTCAGTAGCTTCTGCTGATCATCCTTCTTGAAGATGTTTTCTAATTGGAGTTGTTTTTTCTAACAATCTGGGAATATATTTGTGCACATAATTCAAGACACCTAAGAATATTTGAATAGTTCTAGTGTCTTTTAATTCATCTAGAAACTGAGACAGTTTTGTAAGAATATGGGGCTGCATTTGAATTTCTCCATTAACCACATTAATCCCCAAGAAATCTATGTTGTCTTGGAATAAAACCATCCTTTTCTCATAGAGGACTATACCATGCTTTTGAACTTCAATGATAAAAATCTCTAAATGCTTTAAATGGGTCTCTAAGTCTAGACTATGTACAAGAATATCATCAATATATGTTACAATAAAATCATACTTCCCAAAAATAAAATCCATGTGTCTCTGAAAGAATGCAGGAGCATTTTTTAGACCAAATGGGACCACCTTCCCCTAATAAAAACCTGCAGGACATGTAAAGGCAGTCTTGTGTCTATCCTCTTCCTGGATCTGTATTTGATAGTATCCAAATTTCGTATCAAACTTACTGAATACTCCGTTATGCTGAATTTTCTACGTGATCGTTTCTGGCCTTGGTAAATGGTAATGGAAACCCTGAGTTATGGCATTCAGAGGTTTATAGTTAATTATCATTCTTGGTTTACCTCTGACTATCTCTGAGTGATTTCTAACCAGAAACGCTGAATAAGAATATTGAGACATACTTGGTTCAATAAGGTTCATACTAAGTAGCTCACTTATTTGTTTTCTGATTTCTTGTTCAACTGTAGGGGTACAAGGGATTAACTTTCCTTTGACTCCATTATCATGTAGAGTCACTATCTCTTGTTTTGGACTTTCAACAGTCCAAAACTGCTAGGGATTATTAGAACAGCTTTCCATTAATCTTTTATGTATATCAATCTACTCTTCGCACCATCTTGGGTCAATGCAGGAATTTTGCTTTGACTCCACTCTCTTTTCATATAATTGCAAAACTTCTTACCAATTGTTGGAGTGTTTAATGGGTTTGCGTGCGCCTATTTTCTTCTGGATATTCTCATTTCTTGCCTTAGAATTTTCTATAGAAAGTTTGGGCAAAACAACAGCCTTCTTTTTTAAATTAATTATGAATTTATCTTCACTGATAGTAACTGGTAAAACAGAATTGATAAAAGGCATGCCAAGCATTAGACTTGCAGATGGATCAAAATGCTGGATAGCAGAAATTTTAACAATACTCCCCCCAACTTTCAAAGGAATATTATCCACATAGTGTGTTAACTGAATAGATCCTCCAATGGTTTCAGACACTAGAATGTCTTGGAGTGGCTTCCAGAGAGTTTTAAATAGAGAAGGTCGAGCCAAATTATTAGATCCTCCAATATCAATAAAAGCATCTACATTTATCCATTCATTATGAACTTGGACTTGGACTGGAATGTAGATCAGGCTATTGGTTTTGATGATCTTCTTTAAGAGAGTATTTTCTTTGACTCCGTTAAATGTTGGGACTGGACAACTAGTAGAAGCAGCAGTACTCTTTTTATATGGACAGAAAGAATTAAGTTCAGGCAATTTGTTGATTGGTTGCTTACATATTTGCTTTTCAGCAACAACTGTATCATAAGAGTCGTCTTCAGAAACATATATAGTTTCTTCTGTTTCCTCAGTTTCACTGTTGTTAATCTGATCACTGTAGTGTAGTTCTTCAAAAAAATCACTATCTGTAAAAGAAGAGCAAATATTCATTTTTTGTACAAGAGGCGGACTACTATCTTCTTCATATGAAGCTTCTATTAAGATATATACATCATAAACTTCATCATCTAATGCTAGTAAAGACAAATCATCTTGGAATTCCTCTATATCAACATAGGCTTTTAGTTTAGAGGAGGAATTATTAGGACATTTTCGAGCAAAGTCGCCTTCCTGCTTGCAAATGAAACAACAATTGTTGTTTCTTGGGTTTTTTCTCTTTTTCAAAATTTTAAATTTTCGAAAAGGCTTCCTAGTATTGGAGACTCTTTTGGGTCTAAATTTTCCATATCTCTTTGATTTCTTCTTCTTTCTAAATGGTATCCATGGTAGCATTGTTTTGCAGACCTCTAAACTAGGTGTAATATCATGTGCTTTCTTCTGCCAGCACAAATATTTAACCTTTTCGGTACATCTAAAGAGAAGATCGACCCAATAGATTTGATCTATCCTTTTATTCTGAACATCAAGATCTTTCATAATTAAATCTCCTAAATTTCCTGGAAGCTTGGATAGAAATGCAATTTTCTTAGCAATGTCATTGGAAAGATTTTCTTTAAAGACTTTGGCCATAAATTCTTTACCAAATTGGTCAAGATATTTCAAATATTTTAGTTCCATTCAGCTTAAATCTGTGAGCAATTGTTTTTTCTCATCTACTAGCTCAGGTACAAATTGAGTCTTTAGTAAAATCTCTAGAGTGCCCAGTGGTGCTTCCATGACAGCTCTACGTTCTTCGTCAGATGGTCCTATCCACCAATCATATACAATTCTGGCCATTCTTTTTTTTTTTCTAGGACCATAATAGAAACATTATCCAATTTGGTGGTGACCTGCATTTGATACAGAGCACCTATCCATATTCTAATGGACTCTTCAGGATTGGAAGAATTATCTAAATCAAGAATATACCCACTAGTATTTGCAGCATATAAGTCTTCTTCAATGCGTGGGTATTTTGGGACTTCTTTCAAGACATGAGCTTTATTTTGATTATTTATGGAAGGAATAATAAAAGAAGGAAACTTAGAGGTTTCCTGATCTAGAGTCATGATTTCTTTCTTTGAAGAAAATTGTTTATCTGCTTTATAGGCTTCCTCTTTTACACTAGTTAGCTTGCTTGAAGGTTTTGAAGTTGACCCCTCTGCACTAGTGGCTATAAAGGCTCCTTCTGTATCTTCATCTTCTTCTTCTCTATCCCAGTAATTAGGAGTGCTCATATGAAAGGTAAACTTTGGAATTTCTTGGGCTTTTTTCTTTTGTCGTCTTTTCCTTCTTTCCTCCTTGGCAATTTTCTCAAACTGTTGTTCTTCATAAAGTAATCTGAGATTTGCATTGATCAACTCTGATTGCTTACCCAAGTCATCTAGGACATCTTCTCCATGTGCACACTAGGTGGTGAGATAGTTTCTTATTTGGTGGACTTCATCAAGATCAATGGGGCTTTGAGAGTTATGTTCAAGTAGTGATGCACATTCAGCTTGGGTTGGTGGTTGTTTGGACTGAGAGGAAGAAGTACATAATTTTGTCTTTGATGGCCACTTTCCACCTTTGACAAATCTATGATTTTCATATTGAAATTCTTCGACAAGAGAAAAATTAGATACATATGTTCTAAACATCTTATTAATGGCAAGGAATGGCTTTTCTTCTGGAATGTACAACTGGTCTAATGAAGTAGATACAATGGACTCTGTAGATGGATGGCTATATACATTTTTTGAAACAGATTTACGACCGCTGGTTACAGGTTGCTCGGTTTCAGAGATGGCTGGTAACACATGTTTTTTAGGCATGAAAATAGGTTGAGGTACTGATGATCTATCAGCCAATATTTGGACATGACCATCACTTACAGACATTCTTCTCATTTTCTTTCTTGAAGTGTCTATTGATGCCACAGATTTGTATTGAATACACCAGTCATTAGGAAGAGATTTGGTATCATATGGGACTCCTTCTACCTGAGCATTACTTATTCCAACGATGACACAATCTTTGAGCACGGGTTTCTTTAGCTTAGGATGGACAGTATTTGTAAGTTGGAAAGATGCTTGGACTAACACAGAAAGATATTCACTATCTTCTATCGTTTCAAGGCCTTGGACACCTACTAATAATTTCCAACAGTCTCTTATATAAGGATCAGAAAGACTAATAGAATAATTAGGGAAAATGGTACCATGTTGGCAACCAGAAGATAGATTTCCCAATATTGTACCAATATGAGCATGGTCATCTACTGATGTCGGGTATCAAACACCTCAGATATACATGGAGTATTTATACCATGCCGAAATAGTGGATCTAGTCCTATCTGTATCCCTCCAAAATACAGATAAGCAAACCGCTTTTCAACTACATATTTTTTGAATTTTTTAATTTTGTCCTCAGAAAACAAACTTAAACCAACAATTTGGATAGAAGGACTAGAAATTTAAAGCTTCAACTCATTTTCTTTCAAATAGCTTTTCTTTGATAGACTAAATATTGATGGAACCTGATAAATTTCTTTGGAACTTAACACAGGAGGGTTCCAGTTCTCAGGGTCTTCAACTATTTCATGTTCATTTAAATCATTCTCAACAGAACGAGAGTCTACCTCTATAACAGTGCATCTATCAATATTTGAAAAAGATCTTAAGAAGGTTGCCATGATTATAAACTAGACCAGAGATTGACTAAAGCAGCTTTATCTACTCAACAATTGTATAACAAGAGCTTTTCGAAGGCTTCCTGGCTAGCTTTATACTCTGTCTGTAGTTTATAACTTAGGACCAAAATAGGGCTCTCATACCAAAATATGGGAGACTCAAGCAAAGTAAGCAGAGTAGGACTTACTTCAAAATCAATATGAAGATTATGGAAAAGTGGGTCTGAAACACAAATTTTCTTCTCCTCAACCGAACATGGGAGCACTACGACCTCTACTCCTAGTCAACCTTGGGAATCCATATCCATGGATTACATATCGAGCCTTCCTTCTACTAAGCATGACAATGACTATGTTTTCATGGTCATCGACAGATTCTCTAGGGTGCCCATTATGGTGGCCTACAAGAAGAGTACCATAGTAGAGGCCACTACTAATCTCTTCTTTGAGCAGTGTGGGTACACTTTGGGATCCCACAATCCATTGTCTCAGATCGGGACAACATGTTTCTAAGTGCATTTTGGTCAAGTCTTTGGTCAATGTTGGATACCAAATTTACTAAGTCCATGAATTTCCACTCCCAAATTGATGGCCAAACATAGGTCATCAACGGGATGATCGTAGACATTCCGAGCATGTACAACTCGAAGCATCCACACACATGGGATGAAAGCCTCCCCTATGTCTAGCACAGCCACCATAGAGCTATCCATAGCCCAACAGGCCACAATCCCTTTCAGGTAGGGCTGGGATTTCAGCCTTTATGTCCCATTAATGTGGCCATACCATTTGCAGCTACTCAGGCAAATTCACCTCACGTTCAATCTGAAGCTGACAGGGCTAACAGCTTCATTGATCGCATTCAGCACATCTGCCGCAAGTCCATGATATACTGGATGGAGCCAATGCTAAGTATAAGCAGTTCCATGATCAACATCGGGTGTTAGACAAGTTCCAGGTGGGCGACAAAGTTTGGCTACATTTATAGAATGAGTGCCTCGTTGGACCCCACCGCAAGCTTCGCTCGCTCCGATATGGGCCATACACCATCACCAGGGTTGTAGGGGGGAATGTATTTAAGCTCAGCATTCCACCGTTCCTTGGTCTGCACCCAGTGTTCAATGTAGACCACCTTCGGCCATACTTTCCACCATTGTTGGACACATCTGACATTGCAAAACAACTCACACCAACAAAGCTAAACCCATACTACATGGAACAGACCACCATTGATCAGATCATGGACACACGGATCAAGAACACTCGCCAACAGAGGATCCAACTATATCGAGTTGTCAAAGCAAGGCAAGTGGTTCATCACAAGTCAGGTTCAACAGAAATTTCCTCACCTCATGGAGGCTTTGCATGTAATGGGGACCACTGCTTCCGAAGGAGCGAGGACTAATACATGTGGATATTGGTGGCCACCCACCTATTCCACCTAGAACTCCAATCGGTTTCATATGTTTCCTTGTTTATTGCAGCATTTACTATTTTTAGCAGTTTTTCGGGTCCTAAACATTCGTTGCAGTTTTGACCCCATAAAGGGAATTTTTTTAGGTGTGTAGCAGCACCATATCCATAGACAGGGGCTTGCAGTAAATCCTATAGTACTCAGAGAGGTCTTTCCAACAAGGTGTCGTACATGCAAAACAGAGATAATATGACCAAGTTACGACCCCCAGGAAGTTGGCTACCCAACTAACCCCAACGGGGCCTACAAACCCTTAGTGTTCCATCTCCTAGGGTTAGGGTTTTGGTTGTTTAACGTTTTCCCTTATTTTTCCATAAGAAGACACAGTGAGTGTACCATGTGTTATTTCCATTCTGCAATTTGCTTGGGTGGAAGAAGTAAGGATAGAATGGAAGAAATATCAAAAAGTATGTAAGAGCATTCAACAAATACAAGAGGACCCAAGTGCATTAGTTGATTTTATGTGGAAGAATGATTTACTATGGTATTAGGATATTCTATATTTATGTATGAATTCCTAACTCAAAAAAAGGCCCTTTTGGAATTGCACATTTTTCCTCTAGGGGAACATTCAGATTTCCTGAAAACTTACCATAGGATCAAGAAGGATTTTTCTAGGAAGGTCTTAAAACCAAATTTCAAAATTTAGTGATTGAATGTTTTGTTTGACAATAGAATAAATAAGAGGCAATCATGACCCTCAATCTTCAACAACCATTAAACATACCAAGTCAACATTGGGAATAGGTTTCAATAGATTTCAAGTCTACCCCAATGAGAAAAAAATAAAGTTATCATGGTAGTGATGGATTGACTCAAAATGTATGCCCATGTTTTCTCTCATTATTGTCCTTTTAAAGTAAGCACAATAACTACAGCATATTTAGAACCCATTCATAATCTACATTAACTCCCAAAAATTATCGTACATGATAGAGATCCAATTTCCATTGATCATGTTTTGACAAAATTATTTTCTTGTTTGGGTACTTAGTTGACTCACAACTCCTCTTCTCACCTTCAATCCAATGGACAATTTGAGATTGTGAATAAATGTCTAGAAGGGTATATTTGTTTCTTTACATCTAATAAATAGACACAATAGGTCAAGTGGTTTCCCTTGGCAATACGTGGCACGACACATCCTTCCATACTTCATTAAAAATGTCCTCATTTATATCACTTGATAGTTATCATCTTCTAACATCCACTACATCACCTTTGAGAGGAAAAGAAAAGGTTCAAGTAGTGGAGAACCACATAAAGCACCAACAAAAGGTTCTCCTACTATTATCTTCTGTATTCAAAGGTATCGTCGCACTGGACCCTACTTCGTAATGGGGCAGCAACGCCACCCATAAAATATTCGTTGCAGGGAGGGTCCAAAGGGGGCAGCTGCGACCTTTAGGAGTCCCCCCCTGGCAGGGGGATTGGGGGAAGCACCCCTGAAGCTAAGAATAGATGTAAAATTGCCTTGTAAAATGTTGTAATTTCATAGTCAATCTAGGTCGTTCATTAGGCAGAGATCTGACGGTAGAAGTTATGTTTAACTTAGGGTTTTTTGCCCTAGAAGGCAACCCCTCGCTATATATGAGGGAATTGAATTTCATCTATGTATATTTGTATTCTGAGTGAGGAAGAGAGAGGAGATTGAGAGCGAAGAGGGAATTATAGTGGATCTATTGTAGGTTGTATCGCTTCAGTTTGCTGGATAATATAAAAGGAAGGACTGGTTGTTTCTCTGTGGACGTAGCCCAAACTGGGTGAACCACGTATATCTGTGTCTCTCTTGTTTTATGTGTTTTCGGTGTTTATATTTCTGTAATATTTTATGTGTTCCATTACTCTGTAATATATAATTTTCTAACAACTGGTATCAGAGTCGAAGGTCTATTTGGCTAATAAAATCGCAGGAGAGAAGGGTTCCTAGTTTGAGTGGGAGCAATAACGGAAAATGGTAGGTTTAGGGTTGAAAAATTCAACAGCCAAAACTACCAGTTGCGGAAGATGCAGATGGAAGATTATCTGTACTAAAGAGATTTGTACCAATCATTGAGCGGAAAGACAAAGAAGCTGACGAGTATGACAGGCACTGAATGGGATATTCTCAACAAAAAAGCACTTGGAACAATACGGTTGTGCCTAGCAGCGTCAGTAGCATTTAATATTTCAAAGGAAACAACAACAAAGGGTTTAATGTTGACATTGGCCAAACTATATGAAAAACCCTCGGCCTCAAATAAGGTATTTCTTATGAAGTGTTTATTTAATATGAAGATGTCAGAAGGTGGATCTGTTACTAATCATTTAAATGAGTTTAATACAGTTACCAATCAATTAAGTTCTGTAGGGGTAACTTTTGATGATGAAGTTAGGGCTCTGTTATTTCTAAGCTCATTTCCAAAAAGTTAGAATGGTTTAGTTATGGCCATTAGTAACTCTGTCTCTAGATCTAGTACTTTAAAGTTTGATAATGTTGTTGGTGCAATCCTTAGCGAGGAAATGTGATGGAAAAGCTCCGATGAAACATCAGGTAATGTTTTGACTACAGAAACTAGGGGAAGAAAAATGGAAAGAGGAAAGAGCCCTGGATATCACAGTAAGTCAAGAAAAGGAAGATCCAAGTCCAGATCGGGGATAGTGTGCTGGAAATGCGGGAAGAAAGGAAACCTAAAGAAAGACTGCAAGTCTCGAAAGGGAAAAGAAGGAGATGCGCAACAAGGAATCAATCATGAAGTGAATGTAACAGGTGATGTGTTGCAAGATGCTTTGATTCTTTCATTAGAAAATATTATTGATGTCTGGGTGGTAGATTCAGGGGCCTCATTCCATGCCACATCTAATAGGAAACATTTTTATGATTATGTTCAAGGAGATTTTGGACAGGTTCGATTGGGTGATGATAAACCCTGTAAAAATATTGGAATGGGTACAATTTTCATAAAATAGCAAAATAGAAATCAGTGGCTATTAAAGGAGGTAAGACATGTTCCAGATCTGAAGAAAAATCTGATTTCAACAGGGCAGTTGGGAGGTGAAGGTTGCGTAACAACTTTCACAGATAAAACCTGGAAGGTCACTAAAGGATCCCTAATAATAGTGAAAGGAGGAAAGGTTGGCACATTGTATTTATGCAATGGTATTTCTAATTATGTTAATGCTTTAACTTCTACAGGAGAAGATACGACATTGTGGCATCATAGGCTCACACACATGAGTGAGAAGGGGATGTAAATTCCTCACTCAAGAAATTTGTTGCTAGGTTTGAAGCATGTTGATTTAAAATTCTGTGAGAATTGTGTTTATGGAAAACAGAAGAGAGTCAGATTCCTTAGAGTTGGGAAAGAAAAGAAGAGCGAAAAATTAGAGCTTGTGCATACAGATGTATGGGGACCTGCTCAGGTATCATCTCTTGGTGGCTCTTGTTATTATGTTACTTTTAATGATGATGCAACCATAAAAACTTGGATTTATTGTATTCGAAATAAATCTGATGTATTTGATATTTTCAAGAAATGGAAAGCTTTGGTTGAAAATGAGACAGGAAAAAGGTTGAAGTGTCTCATATCAAACAATGGAGGTGAATATTGCAGTAAAGAGTTTGATAGGTATTGTTCAGAGAATGGAATTCGTAGAGAGAAAACAGTTCCAAGAACACCACAAGAAAATGGTGTGTCAGAAAGGACGAACAGGACAATCATGGAACGTGCAAGGTGCATGAGATTACATGCAGGATTGCCTTTACAATTTTGGTCAGATGTTGTAGATATTGTTGTTTATCTAATAAAGAAAGGGTCTTCAAGTTCCTTGGATGGTGGTATTCAAGAGGAGGCATGGACAAGTAAAAATGTAAACTACTCTTTTTTAAAGACTTTTGGTTGTGAAGCCTTTGTCCACATTAATAAAGAAAATAGAACAAATCTTGTGGCAAAATCAAAGAAATGTACCTTTATTGGATATGGTGTTAATGATTTTGGTTATCGCTTTTATGATTATGAAAAACACAAAATCATTAGGAGCATAGATGTCATATTCAATGAAAAGGTTTTGTATAAGGATCAATTGCAAGAAAAGAAACGGGAAAAAGAAAATAGAGAATACACAATGCTTGATGAGATCACAGAAAAATTGATGGTGCCTGAAAATCATAGTGATCAACAGCCAGAACAACAACCACAACAGCAAAAAGCACCTCAAACACCTGAAAGTGGTGTTAGAAGATCTACCAGGATAAGTAGACCCCCTGAACGATACTTTCCTTCATTATATTATGTATTGTTGACTCATTCTGGCGAACCAGAATGTTATGAAAAAGAAATACAGGTAGAAACCAGGAAGAAGTGGGAGCAAGCCATGAAAGAAGAGATGGACTCCTTAGCACATAACCAGACTTGGGACTTAGTTGGGTTGCCTGCAGGAAAAAAAACATTGCAAAATAAATGGGTTTACAATTTGAAGGAAGAAGATGGAGGTAGCAAAAGGTATAAAGCTAGACTTGTGGTGAAAGGGTTTGCACAAAAAAAGGGTATAGACTTTGATGAGATATTTTCTCCTGTTGTTAAAATGACTTCAATCAGAACTATTTTAAGTCTAGTAGCAACTGAAGATTTGCATCTTGAGCAGTTAGATGTAAAGACAACCTTTCTCCATGGGGATTTGGAGGAAGAGATATATATGCAGCAGCCACAAGGATATGAGGTAAAACGGAAGGAGAAACTAATGTGCAAGTTGAAGAAGAGCTTGTATGGCTTAAAACATGCTCCAAGGCAGTGGTATCTAAAATTTGACAGGTTTATGTCTGAACAAGGTTATACTAGATGTCACTTTGATCATTGTGTTTATATCAAAAGGAAAAATGATGCCAACTATATTATATTGTTATTGTATGTAGATGACATGCTTGTTGTAGGTTCTAACATGCAAGAAATAAATGTGCTCAAAAGAAAATTGGCAAACTCATTTGCAATGAAGGATTTGGGTGTTGCAAAACAAATCCTTGGTATGAGAATAACTAGAGACAGGAAGAATCGCAAACTAACATTGTCTCAAAGTGAGTACATAGAAAAGGTGTTGGAAAGGTTTAATATGCAGAATGAAAAACTAGTTAGTATACCTTTGGCTAGCCATTTCAAATTAAGTAAGGAGGAGTGTCCCAAGGCTCAGGAAGAAATGACTCATATGTCTAAAGTTGCATATGCATCAACAGTTGGAAGCTTAATGTATGCAATGGTCTGCACAAAGCCTAATATTTCACATGCAGTGGAAGTTGTAAGCAGGTACATGAACAATCCAGGAAAAAAACATTGGATGGCAGTGAAGTGGATTCTCAGGTATTTGAGAGGTACCACAAATCAAGCATTATGCTTTGGTGGTTCAACATTGCTCTACAGGGATATGTTGATGCAGATATGACAGGTGATAGAGATAACAGGAGGAGCACAACAGGGTATGTGTTTACTGTAGGTGGAACAGCTGTCAACTGGGTCGGAAAACTGCAAAGTGTTGTTGCACTCTCAACAACAAAAGCAAAGTATGTTACTGATACAGAGGCTAGTAAAGAAATGATTTGGTTACAAAGGTTTCTGTATGAATTGGGTAAGAAATAGGAGTTGGGCAAGTTATACAGTGACAGCCAAAGTGCCATACATCTTGCAAATAACTTTGCATTTCATTCCAAGACTAAACATATACAGCTCAAGTACCATTTCATACGGTCAGCATTAGAAGATGGACAGTCGAAGCTGGAAAAGACACACACTAGCTAGAATCCAGTAGATATGTTAACAAAAGTTGTAACCAGGGAGAAACAGGGAATTTTCTCAGTTTGAATTGGTCTTCAAGTATGATGAAGAAGATGAGAAACAACCAGGTCCAAAGGGGAGTCATTGTCCAGCAAATGAAGCAACGGTGGAGTTGCTATAATCAGTCTCCAAGTGGGATATTGTTGGGTGTGGAGCTTGATTATCTTCTATATTCAAAGGTATCGTTGCATTGGACCTCAGTTCGTAAGGGGGCGGCAACACCGCTTGTAAAATATTTGCTGCAAGGGGGGTCCAAGGGGGTGGTAGCTGCGATCTTTGGCAGCCCCCTCCCCCCTGGTGAGGGGATTAGGGGTAGTGCCCCTGAAGCTACGAATAGATGTAAAATTGCCTTGTAAAATGTTGTATTTTCGTAGTCAATCTAGGCCATTCATTAGGCGGAGATCTGACGGTAGAAGTTATGTTTAACTTAAGTTTTTTTTCCCTAGAAGGCAACCCCTCGCTATATATGAGGGAATTGTATTGCGTCTATGTATATCTATATTCTAAGTGAGGAAGAGAGAGGAGATTGAGAGCGAAGAGGGAATTACAATGGATCTGTTGTAGGTTGTATTTCTTCAGTTTGTTGGATAATATAAAAGGAAGGACTAACTGTTTCTCCATGTACGTAGCCCAAACTGGGTGAACCACGTATATATGTGTCTCTTGTTTCATGCATTTTCTGTGTTTATATTTCTGCAATATTTTATGTGTTCCATTGCTCTATAATATATAATTTTCTAACACAAAGTGGGCGGTTTACGTACTTCTAGGGTTATGACCATACAAACAATACCCCTCAAACAACAAAAGGACAATAAATTAACACTCAATTAGTATGATCCTTATAAAGTGTTGCAGAGGACTGGAAGTATGGCTTATAGATTAAAATTGCCTTCATATTCACATGTACATCCAGTTTTCCATGCTTCTTGCTTAAAGAAAGTAATTAGAGACAAGATATTAGTTCATAATATTTTACCAAAGATTAATGAAGTAAGGGGAAAATCATACTCCAACCAACCACAATTCTTGAAACAAAAATTAGGAAACAGTGAAACTAAGTAATCATTGAATACCTCATCAAGTAGAAGAACTTATCAATGGAAGAGGTGACATAACAATATGAGTTAATGCAGAAAATCTGGAATTGATCAATTGTTAAGGGCAACACTTGTTTGAAGGGGAGGAACATGTTAAGCTTCATATATTGAGTTATTAAATTTCTTTTTTTATGTTATTGTTGTCCTTGTTGGTCAATTAGAATTTTTCATTGTAATTGTACTCTTCGTCTCTTTTACATACCAAAAAAGACCTAGTTTTAGTGAGCATCTCATCTTTATACATTTGTTATATTGTAAAAAGAGGTTGCCCCCTCAAATAGGCTTCCCATTTATTATTTTGTCTCATTCTCAGGGTATGGAGTTACTTCTCTCTCTTTTTATGCTATTTGGATATTTTGGTGCATAACAAATCTTCACATCAATATCAATCATTTTGTAATCAAAAAATAGATAGGTGGAGATGGTTAGGAATACAAACAGTTTTAAATAGATACGATTTTGGGGCCCTTTGGGAGTTTTCATTTTTAAAAAAATCAAACCTAATAATTTAATTATATCTTAACAATGTTTGTGTATGTTTATATCTTAACAATATTTAAGTCTCTTGTGTATGTTTACAATAACACTAAAGAATTTAATTTGTTTTCCACCATGGACACAACATGTACTTTTAGTAGCAAAATAGGTGATAATGTCAATGAATGAATAGGTCCTTGGAAATATTAATACTAGTGAAGTATTTCTTCAATTTAGGAAGTTGTGTTTGGATAGATCCAACCCTCTTATGAGGTTTGGTAGAAGAAATTGTGTATGATTAATGCTTTAGACACCACGTTGATCCCCTTTGGGAGATTCTTTTTAAAAAAGGAAGGATAAATGATCAAAGCTTTAAACAACACATGGATCTCCTTTGGAAAGAAATTAGTAGAACAAATTATGATTTGTTAAGGCTTTAGACATCCCTAGATATCGATTAGGGACTTTCTTGGCAAAAGGAAATGTCGATGATCAAAGCATGAAACGTCAAATAAATCTCCTTTAGGAACCTCTTCAACATCTTCAAGCTTCCCCTTTCCTATTAAGGATCTATATCAAGTTGGGTCAAGTGTGTATTATTTATGACCTACAAGTCCTACAAAGATTTTTATGGGTGAATGAATGATGGTAAATATGTATTATGAAATATGATAAATGTGTGTGTGGAGAAAACATATCAAGCCACAAGAAAATATTCACATGGTAGACCATAAAATGTTCACCACTACTTTGCTCACATGTGTTTCTATTGGGCAAAGTTGGAAAGATAGAACAATAGAGCTCAATAACAGTGATTGATTTTCTTCCTAAGAAAATGGTGGTGATATTCATATCTTTTTAGCTTTGCAAGTAAGTCAATTATGGGCTAAATATCATATAATTGTTTAAGAAAAATCATTTAGCCAAGAATTGTAGGATCTCAAGAATTGTGGGGTAGCTAGCTTATTGGTATTCATTTGAGTAATCACTTGTGGTGGAAGAATAAATAATAAGTTCGATAAGATGCATAAGGTACATTAGATAGCTCTCTTTTGGGTTAGAGGTTTAATTGCACTAATTGACATAGAATTGCTTTCCTATGTGGCTAATTTTATCCCATCTTTTGATCACATTGCCCAACAAAAGATTGTGATCGTTGCTTGCCACATAACTACATGGAGGAAGAGTGATTCAGTTACCTCTTCTTGTAAATCCATCCATTTTGGATTAAATGACTTAATATTTGATTAGTAATGTTATTCCATCATTGTTGATGTTTGTGCTTCTTTCAAGTGCTTATTAAACTCATATAATTTTATAAAATATATGATATTATGAGGACAATATACATTTCATTTCCATTGGTATATTAGATACTCCATATTGAGGAACTTCTAATGCAGTGAATACAAATCATTTCCACAATAGATAGAGATTAACAACAACGAATCATGTGGCAATTTCAAAGTACCCTTTTGGTTAGTACCATGATTAGAAGAACTGCACTTTTTAAATTATTCAAATTACCAAGAATTTGTATTGATGGGAAGATTATATCTCAAGGGAACTTTAAAGGTCCAAGAAAATAATGAAACTTGATTTCAAGATTTTCGTTAACCTTTTCGATCACTTCAAAGGCAACTATATGCCTCCCCAACTATTTAAAGAGAAAAAGAAATCCTAACAGGACTCTAGCCTAGGTTGACTTAGAGTTGAGGAGAGGTCCTTACAATTGAATTTGGGAAATATAAATATTTTTATAGCTTTATAAAGTAGTTATTGATTTTGATTATTTTAAGCACTCTTGGAATTAATAGGTGCTATTGAAAAAAAATGAGATATGGTGTTTTTAAATTTGAAAAAAAATGGAAATGGAATTATGATAAGTCTCTTCTGCTAAGAGGCCAACAATGTTTGAATAGTAGAAAAGCTAGACTGTGGAAGATGAGAGGAAGAAAAGCTAGAAAAAATGTGTTAAACAATATGTAAGGAAACAATTGTAGTTAAGCATGGAGTTCTGGGCTAGATGATAACCAACAAAAGCCTCATTATAAAAAACTAGATTTTATTAGTTGTGAGTTGAAAATAACCAAGGGAATTTTACAAGATGTTAGAAGCATAGAACAATCCAACATGTGTGGTGTGCAATAGTTTTCACTGCTATAAAATTTCTTGTCCACTCTCTCTAGAAGGGTGTATGTTGAAATATGACAACAAATATGTAATTATGGGTAAAATTTAAAGTTACTATCAGTTAGTTTATAACAAGATTCGTAACAAGGAGTTATGTAATGGAGGAAAAGCCCATATTAATTGGGATGGCCCGAGAGTCTTGTATGAGGGAGAATCAACTTTGATTAATATATTTCCAATCCCTTGCCCCATGGATGTTTCCTTGATACCTTGTCAAGATTTTACCACGTAAAACCCTCTTGTGTTAATGTGTGTTTTTCATTCAATTTCCTTCACGTATTTTTTCTTCGGTGTTTAATCTTGTTTTTATATTTAAGTTCAAGAAGTGGTATCAGAGCATTTGGGTCGTTGAAGTCATTGAGGAAGTTTGATTGAAGGAGACAGGGTTCATTTGAATGAGCATGTATGAAGTTGTCATTTTGTTTAAAGCCGCCAATCAAATTCGAGGAGCTTGCTGCATAAATTCTTGCGACTTCCAAATATCACATGCACAGCCATATTAAAAAGAAAGAGCTCATTGTTTGTCGTGCTCGCCGAGAAAGAAAGATAACTTGTCACTGGAGGGAAGAGCCCGACTAGTGTATCCGATGTTTTTGTCAAGGACCTGCTACCAAGCCCGACTAGTGTATTCGTCGTTGTGAGGTCTGTCTACCGGTTGGTCAGAGCTAGAAAGGAAGTGTTAGGGTCCCACCCTAACCACCTTATTTAGTAGGATCGAATCATAAGTATAGTTAAGTAAAGAGTCAATAAAGCCCATATTAATAATTGTAAGTGGTCAATCTGCGTTTAATGATGGGACCACAGTTAGTTGCAAATGGGCCATGGTATTAGATAGATGGTATTAATAAGAGCCATGGTATTGCATGTACGAATCATATATAAAGGATAGAGACTCCCTGCGAGGAGAATTCTATCTTATTTTGTAATCAAGCTCTGCTCTATTGGAGGTTGTCCCCTCAAAGAGGCAAGTGAACATTGCTTTCTGAATAATAAAATACCTGCTGTTATTTCTCATTGTTCTATGTTTTGGGTATATTTCTGCACATATTTGGTATTCTTGTATCGTCTTGTAGGTTAAGAGCATAACAAGTGGTATCAAAGTGCTTTCTAGGGCCAATGGGATCTCAATTTCTTAGCAAAAAACAAAAATTTGGCTAGAGACATGTTTCGGCATCTTTAAACCACGGGATCTGTCATTGAGCGCATAAACCTGCAGATTTGGGGAGGCATGCACGCAGGAAATACAAGAGGTGATCACGCTTGTTGGACTCCCTTGTAACCCCTGTGGGTATGTTATGCTCTTAACCTGCAAATGATACCCAAATACAGAATATGCGAAGGAAAGAGACCCAGAATACAGAATATCCGAAGAAAATATACCCAGAACACAGAATAGTAATGAATTGATTATTCAGAGAGTAATGTTCACTTGCCTCTTCGAGGGGGCAACCTCCAATAGAGCAGAGCTCGATTAAAAATAAGACACGATGCTCCTCGCAGGGAATTTCTATCCTTTATATATGACTCCTACATGCAATACCACGGGCCAATACCGTGTATTACAAATACCATCTATCTAATACTACGGCCCATTTGAAACTAACTGTGGTTCTGTTATTAATTGCGGATTAACCACTTACAATTATTAATATGGGCTTTATTGACTCTTGACTATGACGTGGTCCCATTACATAGATAAGGGGGTTAGGGTGGGACCCTAACATGCCCACCCCCTTAAGACTAGCCTTGTCCTCAAGGCTGAAGCTACGGAAACTGCTGCGGAATAGTGGTTGGCTCCCAAGTTGCATCTTCTGGAGAGGTGTCTTTCCATTTGACGAGGACTTCCTTAATCATGCGGCCGCGCAGTTGCTTGACTCGTGTGTCGAGGACCTATTCTGTTTGAAGCCAAATGGATCCTTCTTCGTCCAATTCCGGGAGACTAGTCTGAATTTTGCAATTATTCCCAATCACTTTCTTGAGGCATGAGACATGAAAAACTGGATGGATTTTTGCAGTAGGTGGCAAGACCAACTTGTAGGCCACTTCTCCAATGCGTTGAAGTACTTGATAGGATCCGTAGAATTTGGGAGAGAGTTTCTGACATCCCTTGTCTTTGAGTGATGTTTGCTTATATAGTTGGAGCCGTAAAAAGACCTGATCCCCTTCTTGAAAGTGGCGCTCTGAGCAATGCTGGTCTACCTGTTGCTTCATGCGGTTCTAAGCTTGATGAAGATTCTCTCTAAGATGGGCGAGCATAGTTGCGCGGTGTTGTAGGAGTTGATCCACTGCTTGGACTTTTGAGCATCCCTTGAGATATGAAGTAGGTGAAGGCGGGAGTTGACCATATACTGCTTAATAGGGGGTCATTTTGGTGGTGGCATGATAGTTGGTGTTATACCACCATTCTGCCAGAGGTAGCCACTGTACCCAAAGGTGTTGTTTTTCTGAAGTAAAACACCTAAGGTAGGTTTCTAGACATTTGTTGACTGCTTCAGTTTGACCATTTGTTTGCGAATGGTAGGAAGTACTGAGTTTTAGTTGAGTGCCTTTTATTCTGAAGAGTTCCTGCCAAAAATTGCTGGTGAAGATCGGGTCGCGGTCGGACACAATAGAAATTGGCATGCCATGCAATTTGAAGATCTGATCCATGAAAGTTTGAGCAACCAAGGTGGGTGTAAACAAGTGGGGGAGAGCGCAGAAATGAGCATACTTCGACAATCGGTCCACAACCACCATGATCACTGACTTGTTCTCTGACTTTGGAAGACCTGTAATGAAATCCATAGAAACTTTTGTCCAAATGGATGCCAAAATGGGCAATGGTTGTAAGGTGCCTGGTGTGTTGACTATTTCCCCTTTGTGGCGTTGACAGACCTCGCATTCGGTTACGAAGGTAAGGATGTCCTTTTTCATGCCTGTCCAGAAAAATAATCTTCTGGTGCAAGCATACATCTTCTGAAAGCCCGAATGTCCTGCAATGGGAGATGAGTGCATCTCTGCCAGAATGCGACTTTTGAAGGTGGATGTTGGTGATATTACGACTCTGTCCTTGTAGCGAAGAATACCATCCTGCCACGAGTAGCCCTTGGTGGAATTTTGATTGGCCTGTAATTGAGAAATGAGTTGGGAGAGCTCGAGGTGTGAAAACCATTCTCTGCGAGCTTCTTCAATCCATTCTAGAATGGGGAGGGAAATAGCTAGCAGGGTACTTTCGTCCTCAAATTGGCGAGATAATGCATCTGCTACACTATTGTCTTTCCCTTTCTTGTATATGATCTCATAATCATATCCCAGCATTTTGGCTAGCCATTTATTTTGTTGAGGGGAGGAGAGGCGTTGCTCCAAAAAATATTTAAGACTGTGATGATCTGTGCGGATTTGGAAATGTCTCCCCAATAAATAAGGTCGCCAGGTGTCGACTGCATGTAAGATGGCCATCATTTCCTTCTCGTATGTAGATTAGCCCTGATTCTTCCCACTGAGTTGCTGGCTTGTGAAGGCCCACGGTCTCCCTTCCTGCATTAAAACCGCCCCAATACCTGTCCCCGAAGCATCACATTCAATGACAAAAGATTTGGTGAAGTCAGGTAGTGCTAAAACTGGAGTGGAACACATGGCATTTTTTAGAGATGTAAAGGCCTGTTGTGCTTCCTCATTCCAAACGAATGAATTTTTCTTTAGGAGTTGGGTGAGGGTCTTCGATATGCGACCATAGTTGCGGACAAATTTACGATAATAGCCTGTGAGACCCAAAAATCCTCGCAAGCTCTTCAAGGTCTTAGGTTGAGGCCATTCCTGCATTACTTGGATCTTTTTGGGGTCCACCTTGACACCCTCACGCCCCACAATGTGGCCCAAATACTCTACCTCTGCCCTGCCAAATGAACACTTGGACATATTGACAAATAATTTATGCTTGCGGAGCAATTGCAAGAGTAGATATACATGTTGAAGATGTGCACCCCAAGTGCAACTATAGATGAGGATGTCATCGAAGAAGACAAGGACAAATTTCCTGAGATATGGCTTGAGAATGTGGTTCATAAGGCTCTGAAAAGTAGAGGGAGCATTACAAAGACCAAATGGCATGACCAGGAATTCATAGTGGCCTTCATGAGTTCTGAAAGCAGTCTTGGGGATGTCAACTTCCTTCATGCAAATCTGGTGGTAGCCTGAGCGAAGATCCAGCTTCGTGAAAAATTGAGCCCCATTGAGTTCAGCGAGCAAATCATCAATCACCGGGATGGGAAATTTATCTTTGACTGTCAACTTATTGAGGGCCCTGAAGTCAGGACACATCCGCCACTCCCCATCTTTTTTGAGCACCATGACCACTGGGGATGAGTAAGGACTGATGCTGGGACGCATGACCCCTGCTTCCAAAAGTTCCTTGATGTTTTTTTCTATTTCGTTATTTTGGGTGAATGGATATCTGTATGGGCGCACATTTGGGGGTTGGGCCCCTGGAACCAAGGTGATGCTATGATCATGTTCCCCTCGCGAGGGTGGAAGCCCTTGAGGCTTGTCAAAGGCCGGAAAATGGCTATTTAAAATCTGTTGCATCTCAGGATGAAGTGGCGACTGCTTGGTTTTGACTCCCTGGATGGCATTAATTTGAGCTACCACTCCATGATTGCCCTTTTTTAACAATTTTTCCATTCTATGCGAGCTTATGATAGAGGGGGCTCCCGCCTGGAGTCCTCGGAGGGTATGTGTCTGGTTGTTCTGCTTAAAACTCATATACAACTCCTGGAAATCCATTGTGATTGGCCCAAGAGTGCGGAGCCAGTCAGCGCCTAGGACAATGTCACAACCCCCCATGTGTATGGCAAACATGTGGGTTTTCAACTGATAATCCCCCATTTGAAGTTTGACATTTTGACAACGGCCTTCACATTTCATTGTGCCTCCATCTGCAATTTGAACTTGAAGTTAGAAACTGCTCGTACAAAGCAATGCACTGTTTCTGCGACTTTTTGATGGATGAAATTATGTGTACTTCCACTATCAATCAAGACTACTACTGGGCGATGTTTAATAAACCCTCTGATTTTGAGTGTTTGAGAGGAATAAATCCCTGCCAAGGCATGCAACGAAATAACTGGTTCGTGAGAGACATTGTCCTATTGGTTGTCGTCCTCTAGCGGCTCATGTTCCTCAAGTGGAGGATCTTCCTCTGTTGAGTTGTAGTCAGTGGCATCTATTTGAAATAATTTGGGCTCCTTACATTTATGACCTCGGGAGTATTTCTAATCACAGTAGTAACATAGTCCTTGCTTCCTTCTTTCTGCCATTTCCGCAGGGGACACCTTTTGGACCTTAAGTGTTTGAGTCGTGTGCTGAGCCTGTGGGGGACGACCTTTAGCGGGGAAATTTGGGCGACTGTATTGGGCTACTAATGCACGTTCCACCTTACGAGCTACCTGGCAAGCCTCTGTCCACGCGGGAGGGTGGTGAAGTAGAACTTGAGCTTTGATGGCTTCTTTAAGACCGCTGATAAAACATTCTGTGTAGAACTCATATCTGAGACCCTTAGTGCGGAAATCTAAGCCTTCAAAAGCGTTAATATATTCCTCCACTGTACCAGTCTGTCGGAGCTTAGTGAGACGACCCAAATAAGAGTCTTCTTGTTCAAAGCGATCTCGAAGAGCTTTGGTAAATTGGGTCCAAGTCCTAAAATATCCGTTGCAACGCTGATGCCATTCCCACCATTGCCACCGTTCATTGTCGAAGTACATGCTCCCCAACATAAGCTTAGTCGCATCATCTAGGATATGATTCAATTTGAAATACTGCTCCATTTGTGCTAGCCATGCGGATGTGTGAGAACCGTCAAATATATGCATATCCAACTTAGGAGGTCACTGACTGGGTGGTGGATGGGTGTGCCAGACGTGAGGAGAGTGGCTAGATTCATCGTAAATGCCTTCATGGCCATTATATCCCTCCTCGTGGGCTTGCTCCTTGCCGTTTGACATAAGATCCTCCTTGCCTTTTTCCTGCAATTTCTGTAGTTGGATACTTAGTCCGCTAAGCTCTCTGTTCATTCTATCCAGATCTAGTCTGTGAAGCTGAGTTTGGATTTCGTTCACATTTTCTTCCAGATTTTCCATCCTTTCATTGGCCATCGCTTGAGCTCTAGTTGCTACCATACACTGACCTGATGAAAAATTGGGACTGCCAAAAAATTTTCCCAATTAATTGAATGGTACCACCATGCTCAGCTCGTCATCCTGATTTTAATGGGCTATATCACCCATAATCGTCAAGAAGGATTTTTACTCCTTGATCAATACTGCAGTCGCAAAATCCTCAAAATGTCAATGCGGCCAAAAGTCCTGCGACAATTATACCCTGGTATAGGAACCCTTCACAACGCTTCTGGCTTGGTGGATCTGAGAGATCTGAATGGCGGATTGGGTAGAGTTGGACGGCTGAACTGACTGCTCTGGCAGATCTAATGAATCTAATAGATCGGAACTGGCTGATTGGGACCAATGTCTATTGCTACTGCACTCCTTTGCTCAAGCGAATCTGGAAGAGATGATGAGTCAAAAGGAACTTAGGGTCTTGAGGAGTGTCAGGTGCTACAGATCGTAATATACGTAAGGGTCTGGCAGTAGTACTCGGCCCAATGTTTCAGGGCTCTAACTAAGGAGGGTCGACCATACCCTTAGCCGTACCACCCGACTACCCTATCGTACGGGCGAGTAATCTCTTCGAGTGTTGTTCTCGGTGTACTATAGCCGCAAGACGGTCGTTGGTTTATCTATGGCGAGGTTTTCAGGGAGCCTATGGGGCTTCCGATATACCCAGAGGGTACGTGGAAGACAGTCCGTGCGCGGTTCTGTCTAATGCGCTACTACTCGAAGGGGTACCCACAGGGGTTACAAGGGAGTCCAACAGACGTGACCACCTCTTGTATTTCCTGCGTGCATGCCTCCCCAAATCCGCAGAATTTATGCGCTCAATGATAGATCCCATGGTTTAAAGACGCCGGAATACGTCTCGAGCCAAAAAAAAAAAAAAATGCTACTAATGGAGATCCCACCGGCCCTGGAAAGTGCTCTGATACCACTTGTTATGCTCTTAACCTGGAAATGATACCCAAATATAGAATATGCGAAGGAAAGAGACCCAGAATACAGAATATGCGAAGAAAAGATACCCAGAACACAGAATAGCAATGAATTGATTATTCAGAGAGTAATGTTCACTTGCCTCTTCGAGGGGGCAACCTCCAATAGAGCAGAGCTCGATTACAAAATAAGACACGATGCTCCTTGCAGGGAGTTTCTATCCTTTATATATGACTCCTACGTGCAATACCATGGGCCAATACCGTGTATTACTAATACCATCTATCTAATACTACGGCCCATTTGCAACTAACTGTGGTTCCGTTATTAATTGCGGATTAACCACTTACAATTATTAATATGGCCTTTATTGACCCTTGACTATGGCATGGTCCCATTACATAAATAAGGGGGTTAGGGTGGGACCCAGTTAGTTGCAAATGGGCCATGGTATTAGATAGATGGTATTAATAAGAACCATGGTATTGCATGTACGAATCATATATAAAGGATAGAGACTCCCTGCAAGGAGCATTCTGTCTTATTTTGTAATCGAGCTCTGCTCTATTGGAGGTTGTCCCCTCAAAGAGGCAAGTGAACATTGCTTTCTGAATAATAAAATACCTGCTGTTATTTCTCATTGTTCTATGTTTTGGGTATATTTCTGCGCATATTTGGTATTCTTATATCATCTTGTAGGTTAAGAGCATAACAAGTGGTATCAAAGTGCTTTCCAGGGCCGATGGGATCTCCATTTCTTAGCAAAAAACAAAAATTTGGCTAGAGACATGTTTCGGAATCTTTAAACCACGGGATCTGTCATTGAGCGCATAAACCTGCGGATTTGGGGAGGCGTGCACGCAGGAAATACAAGAGGTGGTCATGCTTGTTGGACTCCCTTGTAACCCCTGTGGGTACCCCTTCAAGTAGTAGCGCATTAGACAGAACAGCACACGGACTATCTTCCAAGTACCCTCTGAGTATATCGGAAGCCCCCTAGCTCCTTTGAAACCTCGCCATAGATAAACAGTCGGTTGTCTTGCTACTACAGTACACCGAGAACAGCACTCAGAGAGATTACTCGCTCGTACGATAGGGTAGTCGGGCTGTACAGATAAGGGTACGGTTGATCCTCCTTAGTTAGTGCCCTAAAACATTGGGCTGAGTACCACTGTCAGACCCTTATGTATATTACGATCTATAGCACCTGACACTCCTCGAGACCATAGTTCCCTTCTCTATCTCTGGATCACGCATAATCTCTACTAGATCAGATCTCGCAAGTGGGGGTTTTACAGCAGCAGCAGCAATCAGTCCCGTTGCTCAGATTTATCATAACAGTGATTCAGATCTATTAGATCCATAAGATCCATAGCAGCGATCTGTTCCGCCATTCAAGATCTCTCCGATCAACCATTCAAATCTCTCAGATCCATCAGATCTGCCATCCAAATTTGAGTAGTTGTGTGGATTCCTATACCTAGGTGTGATTTTCGCAGAACTTTTGGCCATGGTAGGAACAGATCCATAAGATCCATAGTAGGGGTTTAATGACGGGACCACAGTTAGTTGCAAATGGGTCATGGTATTAGATAGATGGTATTAATAAGAACCATGGTATTGCATGTACGAATCATATATAAAGGATAGAGACTCCCTGCGAGGAGCATTCTGTCTTATTTTTTAATCGAGCTCTGCTCTATTGGAGGTTGTCCCCTCAAAGAGGCAAGTGAACATTGCTTTCTGAATAATAAAATACCTGTTGTTATTTCTCATTGTTCTATGTTTTGGGTATATTTCTGCGCATATTTGGTATTCTTGTATCATCTTGTAGGTTAAGAGCATAACAAGTGGTATCAAAGTGCTTTCCAGGGGCAATTGGATCTCCATTTCTTAGCAAAAAACAAAAAATTGGCTAGAGACATGTTCCGGAATCTTTAAACCACGGGATCTGTCATTGAGCGCATAAAGCTGCGGATTTGGGGAGGCATGCACACAGGAAATACAAGAGGTGGTCACGCTTGTTGGACTCCCTTGTAACCCCTGTGGGTACCCCTTCAAGTAGTAGCGCAT
>APFE031405395.1:82647-107217 GCA_000404065.3 Pinus taeda | reverse complement strand
TCATGCCACCACCAAAATGACTCCATATGAAGCAGTTTATGGTCAACTCCCTCCTTCCCCTACTTCTTATATCAAGGGGTGCTCAAAGGTACAAGCAGTGGATCAACTCCTATAGAACCACACAACCATGCTCGCCCATCTTAGAGAGAATCTTAATCAAGCTCAAAATTGCATGAAGCAACAGGTAGATCAACATCGATCAGAACGCCAATTTCAAGAAGGAGACCAGCTATTTTTGAGGCTGCAACCATATAAGCAAACATCACTCAAATTCAAGGGGTGTCAGAAACTATCTCCAAAATTTTACGGACCGTATCAAGTACTTCAGCGCATTGGAGAAGTGCCCTACAAGCTAGCTTTGCCACCCACTGCAAAAATCCATCCAGTTTTCCATGTCTCATGCCTCAAGAAAGTGATTGGGAACAATTGCATAATTCAAACCAGTCTACTTGAACTGAATGAAGAAGGGTCAATCTGGCTCCAACCTAAACAGGTCATAGCTGGAAATGAAGAACGTTGCATCTACCCAATGGAAGTTTAAAAAAAATAAAAAATAAAATCTATGTGAACTTTGTCACAGAGAGCCAATTTTGAGAGTCGCAGAGGCAGCGACCAAAGTTTGAGAGCCACAGAGGCAGAGAGCCGTTTTGAGAGCCGCAATTTTTTGCGCATTTCTAGAGGTCAAGGTGCTAAAAAGAGAGGCCAAGAAATAAAGTGTCGCATCCATTGCAGCCAATCCGTTGTCTAAGAAAGAAACAACACATCTTACACATCTGCCTACAAATTATCATAAGTCGCCTCTCTGGAGGATTGAAATGAAAGCCGGGTATTTCTAATTTTTTTTTAATCTCTTGAGAGCAGAATTTTTATTTTTTCTCATTGGTTGATGATTCCTTGAGCCATAACCAAAAAAAGAATGGAGGATTTCTTTAAAGTGTTTTGAAGTTTTTTGGAAAAAATAAAAATAAAAATATGAAATTCTGAACTGAGGATGAGTAGGGTTTATTAAAAAATGAGGAAGAAGGAATTTTTTTTTCCACTGAAATTTTGTACTAAAAGGATACAAAAAAAGTGGAATAGGGTTTGGAGCTTTTTGTGGAAATTTTGGAAATTTATTAAAGGGGAACAAAATCATATTTTTTTTTAAGAAATCAAAAGAAATTATATTCAAAGAAACCCTAGTTGAAAGCAGAAAGTGAACTAATAAACCCTAAAAAGAAAATCTAAAAACTGAATTTTATTAACCCTATAGGAAGAAATGGCAAAAATAACGAATGCAAAGTTCGAGGTGGAAAAATTCAGCGGCGAGAACAACTTTGCTTTATGGAAACTGAAATTTAGGGATTTGCTTATGCAACAAGGGTTACAAAAAAAAAATAATAAAATAAAATAAAATCTGAAATTTTGAACTGAGGATGAATAGGGTTTATTAAAAAAGGAGGAAGAAGGAATTTCTTTTTCCTTTGAAATTCTGAACTAAAAAGGAAACAGAAAAAGTGGAATAGGGTTTGGAGTTTTTTGTGAAAATTTTGGAAATTTATTAAAGGGGAAAAAATCATTTTTTTTTTAAAGAAATCAAAGGAAATTATATTCAGAGAAACCCTAATTGAAAGCAGAAAGTGAACTGATAAACCCTAGAAAAAAATCTAGAAACATAATTTTATTAACCCTATAGGAAGAAATGGAAAAAAATGACAAATGCAAAGTTCGAGGTGGAGAAATTCATTGGCAAGAACAACTTTGCTTTATGGAAACTGAAAATTAGGAATTTGTTTGTGCAACAAGGGTTGCACAAAGCATTAGACGGGGTGAAGAAGAAACCTACTAGCATGACAGATTCAGAATGGGAGGACTTGGATGCCCGAGCTCTCAGTACCATCAAGTTATGCCTGGCGAATGAAGTTCTCTTCAACATTATTGAAGAAAGTACAACTGCAAGTTTATGGGAAAAACTGGAAAAAATGTATATGACAAAATCGTTAACCAGCAGAATTTATTTAAAAAGACAATTGTACAATCTTCGGAAGAAGAGGGTACACAAGTTGCAATCATTTAAACATTTTTAATACACTTATTTGTCAATTATCAGATATAGAAGTTAAAATTCAGGAAGAAGACAAAGTTATAACCTTGTTGTGTTCTCTACTCAAGTCATGGAACCACTCTATAACTTCAATCAGTTTGAGCACTGTTGATTCTTTGAAATTTGAATCAGTTGTGGGAGCTCTGTTATCTAAAGAAGTACGGAGGAAATCCAGTATTGAAACATATGCACCAAAAGCCATGATAATCAAAGGACGATCAAAGGAAAAAGGGGAGAAAGCAAGGGGTTCTTCCATATCAAAATCAAAAGGCAAGAAGTGTAAGGCAAAATGTTGGTACTGCAATAAAATTGGACACCTCGAGAAACATTGTTGGAAGCGGAAAGAGTCTGAAAACCCAAAGAATGAAGCAAATCAAATTGATTCAGGTATGATTGATGAAGTTCTATCTGCTGCAGAATTATGTATGGTAGATGAAACTTTACCTGTATGTAAGGTCTCTCAAAATGTTCAAAATTGATTATTAGATTTTGGTGCTTCTTATCACATGAGTCCGCACATAAATTGGTTTACTTCTTATGAAGTTGTAAATGGTAGTTCTGTGTTTATGGGTAATAATGTATCATGTCAGATTGCTGGGATGGGAAATATCAAAATTAAAATGTATAATAATACAATTAGAACATTAACTAATGTTAGGCATGTACCTGAATTGAAGAAAAGTTTGATTTCTTTGGGAGTGTTGGACTCAGATGGTTATAAGTTTACAGGTCATAATGGAGTGTTGAAAGTCTCATAAGGCGCCCTAGTTGTTATGAAGGTAGAAAAGGTCGGAAATATTTACAAACTCAAAGGAAGTACTCAAGTCAGTGAGGCAACAATTTTGTCAGAAAGAAGAAAAAGGCACTCGCCTATGGCATCAGGGATTGGGTCACATGAGCGAGAAAGGTCTTCAGATACTGATGAACCGCAAATTGCTTCCTGATTTGAAATCCTTGAAGTTGGATTTCTGTAAACATTGTGTATGGAAAACAATGTAAACATAGGTTTAAAACTAGAAGTCATAATAGTAAAGAAATTTTGGACTATATTCATTCTAATCTGTGGGGACCATCTCCTATTGTATCTTATGGAGTTTCTTTATATTTCTTAACATTCATTGATGATTTCTCCCATAAAGCTTGGGTCTTTATATTGAAAAGGAAAGCTGATGTATTTAATGTTTTTAAACAATTTAAAGCAATGGTGGAAAAGAAAACAAGGAAATCAATTAAATGTTTGAAAACTGGCAATGGTGGTGAATTTACTTCTCTAGAATATGAACAATACTATAAGGATGAACGAATTATTAGATATAAAATTGTTGTTTATATTCCTCAGCGAAATGGTGTTGTTGAACGTATGAATCGAACTCTTATGGAAAGAGCCAAAAGCATGATCAGCAATGCTAACCTACAAAAGGAGTTGTGGGCATAAGCAATATCCAATGCTTGTTATTTAGTTAACGGATCACCTTCAGTGGAAATTAATTGTAAAATTCCTGAAGAAGTTTGGTTAGGTCAGTCTTGTGATTATTCACATTTAAGGATATTTGGTTGTGATGCCTATGCTCTTATTCCTAAAAATTAGTGTTCAAAATTAGATCCAAAATCAAAATGTTATGTCATTGATGGGTATGACTACGCAGTGAAATGATACAAGTTGTGGGATCCTACTTCACGGAAGATAGTCATCAGTAGAGATGTAACATTTGATGAATCTTCTCTTTTAAAATCAGATGATGGAAAAATTGAACAGGAACAGGTATCGGCAAGTCAGCAAATTCAGTTTGAGACTAGACCTTTTTCAGAAAGTCGAAAGGAAGGAGAGACTTCTAAAAGAAAAGGTGAAGAAGATGCAAAGGAAGTTTTAGAACCAATTCAGCAACCAGTCACTCTCAAAAGGTCTACAAGGGAAAGAAAAACACCCAAAAGGTATGAAAAAATTGCTTCATCTTTTGCATTGATTACTGAAGATGGGGAACCTTCTTGTTATCGGGAAGCAGTGGATGATCCGTATAGCGGCAAATGGAAAAAAGCTATGGAAGAAGAAATGGATTCCTTAGCCAACAACAATACCCGAGATCTTGTAGAACTTCCTAAAGGGAGAAGTGTTGTTGGATGCAAATGGGTCTTCAAATTGAAACTGAAAGTTGATGGAAATATCGAAAGGTATAAAGTGAGCTAGAACTTTATTAGAAGTGAGTATGATCATTGTGTATACTTCAAAAGTTTCAATAGCATATTCATTATCTTAGTTTTGTATGTTGACGATATGCTTATTGCAAGCAAAAGCATGGAAGAGATCAACAGGTTAAAGGCTCGGCTCTCTAGGACATTTGATATGAAAGATCTTAGAGCGGCAAAACATATCTTGGGCATCCAAATACACAAAGATCGGAAAAATGGAAAGCTTTGGTTATCACAGCAGAAGTATGTGGAAAGAGTACTTAAAAAGTTCGGTATGCACAGTGTGAAAGTTGTTAATGTTCCATTAGCTCCCCATTTTAAGCTTTCTTTGGTTTTGAGTCCTAGAACTAATGAAGAAATATGTTTCGTGTACCATATGCAAATGTTGTAGACTGTAGTTGGAGTTGTCAGCAGGTTCATGGCAAATCCAGCTGAAGAACATTAGCAAGCAGTGAAATGGGTACTTTAGTATTTAAGAGGCACAAGTGACCATTGCATCATCTTTAAAGGTAGTGAAGGATCAATGTGCGGATGTGTTGATGTTGATTATGCAGGTGATTTGAACAAAAGGAGATCTACTTCAGGTTATGTCTTTGCTCTTGCAGGTGGAGCGATTAATTGGGTGTCAAAGCTTCAAGAAACTATTGCGTTGTCCACTACCAAAGCAGAGTATATAGCTACTTAAGATGCCAGTAAATAAGCAATTTGGTTAAAGGGTCTACTTGATGAGATTGGAAGGACACAGGAGAAAGTGAATGTATTTTGTGACAGTCAAAAGTGTTATTCATTTGGCTACAAATCTAGCTTATCACATCAAAACCAAGCACATTGATGTAAGGTGTCATTTTCTAAGACATGTGATCGATGGCGAAAAAGCAACTCTCAAGAAAGTCCATACACGCGAAAATTTTGCAAACATTCACGAAGCCAGTGACAGTAGAGAAGTTGTGATGGTGTTTGGCTTCTTTTGGCTTGCAGAAGAGATGATGATTGGGCATGGACATGAGCATGGAATAAGGAAAATTGTTATCAAAGTGAAGTTTGTTGAAATATGACAACAAATATGTAATTATGGGTAAAATTTGAAGTTATTGTCAATTAATTTATAACGAGATTCGTAACGAGGAGTTATGTAACGAAGGAAAAACCCATATTAATTGGGATGGTGTGAGAGGCTTGTATGGGGGAGAATCATCTTTGATTAATAGATTTCCAATCCCTTGCCACTATATGTTTCCTTGATACAAGGTTTTACCACGTAAAATCATCTTGTGTTAATGTGTATTTTTCATTCAATTTCCATTCAGTGTCCCTTACATATCTTTTTCTTCAGTGTTTAATCTTGTTCTTATATTTAACTTCAAGAGTGTATATGTGGCAGGCTTGTCATAATCAAACATCATGGGAATACAGAGCATAACCTACTCAGGATTTATATTTCTTTGGGAAGACACATGAATAACCCACCTTTGATAGAGTTATAATAGCATTTGAGGCTAATAACGCCGAGGAAATGTTAGCCAAATAATTTGGTATAAAAGAACGATACAAATTCTCAAATTCGATGAAGATACAGGTTCTCAAATTCGATGCTCATACAAAAATATGTTGACTCAACTAGCTTATGTTACGAGGGAACCAACTGAATTACCACTTAGCCAAATTGATAATGACGATTGTAATTTAATCATCCTTCATTGTAACTCCTTGACGAACACAGAAAACTTGAAAAAATATATCCTTAATAACTATGTGGTAAAATTGTCCATTATCTTGAACTGCACGATTTCAATCTTAAATAGACACGAGGAAACAAACTCTACTTTTGCATTTATTCTATACCCATAATTTGGTTGCTTCTCACAGCTGAAATTCTCTACATCTACGAGAAGGGCATAGCATGCATAACATCCTTCTACATACACCTCATTCATAGGCATCGTAAGCATATATTTAACAACTCCCAAGAAAAATAACCAATATGGCATGAAATACTCATGAAAAGCTATCATCTTTTAAAACCATGGCAAACCAGTAATAACACACAATTTTGAGAATCAAGTTCCACGTCTGCCATAAACATGTCACCTAATCATGTTCAAGATATTTAAATATAAATAAAAGCATTTTCTATGAAAGGAGAATACATTCAACAATTGACATACAAATAAATAGCATGTGAAATCACATAAAAGCAAACATCACTGCATTCATCATACAAGTAAAATGTAAATTGAAAGTAAAGGTCGAAGTGTGGTTAAAATTGTAAAATGGCTATGCATGAAAGCCAGCTATCTTTAAAAAAATAAATCTGAATCACTCATCATAGCATGCTCTGGTTGTTCAACACTACAAAAATAATCTGCATCTTTAATATTTTCTTAAACTAATTTTGGAATGGATTGAAAAACTGGTTCTGATTTCAATATTATAAATTAGACATTCAATGGGATACAATCCGACATTTCAAGTATCTTGCAAAGTCGAGAAGAAAATGTCTGAAGTTAAAATTCATCAAATTACACCAGCAATCCCATATTTCAAGTATGTTGCAAAGTTAAGAAGAAAATGAAGTATCTTGCAAATTTGAGAAGAAAATGTCTGAAGTTAAAATTCATCAAATTACACCAGCAATCCCATATTTCAAGTATGTTGCAAAGTTAAGAAGAAAATGAAGTACCTTGCAAACTTGAGAAGAAAATGTCTGAAGTTAAAATTCATCAAATTACACCAGCAATCCCATATTTCAAGTATCTTGCAAAGTTGAGAAGAAAATCCCTGAAGTTAAAATATATCAAACTAGATAATAATCAAATTACACCAGCAATGCCAAAAATGCTATAATAAAATAATATCTTTACAGAGTTGAAAAGAAATAAAAGGATGCAACCTTTTTATTATTGGGTTTGTCAATTCATCATATCAAGAGTGAAACTATTTCAATAATACTAATTTAATGTGCAACATCTTTTGCTGGCATCTATGCAATCCATTTAAAAGCAGATTTGAATCCCTAATGAAAACAAAAATCCAATTCAATTGCAGTTGACAAAAAAATAAAATCTCCACAAAAAGATCGAACAAAAATATTCAGGCTTTCTAGAAAAATCAAACAAAAAGATGGAAAAGTACCAAATATGCTCAAAGTAGGCTATACAAATTAACACAAGTGAGAACACAATCTAGAGTATCAAACAAGTCAACAATTATATGCTCAAAAGATACTCTACAAAATTTAATGTAAATTGGAACCACAGTAAACGATAGCCACTGAAATTTGAATAGACCATGATAATAAAAAATTCCTTAAATAGCCAAAGCGGATTTTCCCGAGTCATGGTGAGAATGTAGGCTTTTAATAAACATGAAATTACTTTTAAATCCAAGCTTCAATATAAAATAGTAATGAAGAATTTTCCACCACGAGATAATTCATAAAATTATGTCAGGCGTACATGGTATCAATCATGAGAAACAAATGTTGAATAAATGTATCACAGAAAGGAAAAGACGCTAAAAGAACTATGTAGTAACAACTTAAAAGCTGACACCAAAAGTTACAAACAAAAGAGAGATCTCAAAGGTCAGAAGACCATACGGGAGCTCACTCTGTTGAAAAGATTAAAGCTCACTCTATTGGAAAGATTAAATGAGACCTATAGTTTGTCTTCCATGAGGTCAAACATAAAACTTCTCTCTCAAATAAGTTCAGACATCAAGTTGATCACAGTAGTACCATGTATCATATGTACATATCAAATATCTCAAGAAATATAAATTATAAAATTTGAAAAATTTAAGTCTAAAATATGATATCGTGTTAAGTTGTTTTTGAATCACCACCAAATTCTTACCTCCCAATCAAGAACTGAAAAATACGAGATACTCAGAAGCTAAATGGTAGTTAAAATTTAAAAAGGAAACACCTACTTGAACTCTAGAATACTTGGTATTTCAATGTAGTAACAACCGCATAAAGGAAGAGAGACACCCAGAAAACCATGTAGTAAAAACGAAAAACCTGACCCTAAAAATTACATGAAATGAAGAGAGAAATCTCAAAGTCAGAAGACCATGAGAGCTCCCTCTATTGAAAAGATCAAATAAAACCTACAATTTGTCTTCCATATGATCAAACATCAAGCTCCTTAAATAAGATCAAACATCAACATCCTCATGCTAATACCATGTAACACATATCAATCATGTCCACAAATATGAATTACAACCTACGAACACTTAAATAAGGTCAAACATCAACATCCTCATGCTAATACCATGTAACATATGTACATATCAATCATGTCAACCAATATGAATTACAACATACAAATAGTTCAAGTCTCTGGATATAAAATATGACATTATGTTATGATGTTCTCAAATCACCCCCTAATTCTGAACTCCCTACCAAGAACTGAAAATAAGACAAGTGGCTTCTCATGCTACAAACTCAGGATGTTGAATGGCCGGTTAAATTATAAACGTCTACTTGAACTCTAGTGCCCTTGGTATTTCAATGTCCTTAAGCATACCCACAACTTAATGTCGTTGAAAACCAGAGGCCTGTTGACTTCAGCACTGATGTTACCAGCATACTAGGAAAAGAAGCACGGTATGTCCACTGTAAGTTTTGACTTGTAGCCCACCAAGTCAAAGTATGAAACATACCCGTTTTGACTGTACACCTTCGCGATTACGTACATCTCAACTCCATAAATATCCGTAACCAGCTTAGAAGAAAAAATAAACATTTCAGTTTTCCAAGGAAGAACTTTTTTTTGTCAGTGCAATACCCCTTGTACTTAAATGGATTTTTGTGGTAACCACTTCTTTCAGCAATGTCTTCATTGATAGAAATATGAAGATTATGATATTCAGAAGACATCCCATTGAACCTACCAAGACATCCCCTAGAACTCTCCAGAAGAGTTCATCACACTGGGAAGAAGTTTCCATCAATAAACAGACACGTTATGAGGTAGAATGACTACATCCACTGCCATAGAGAATTAGGAAGAGAGATAAGTCTCAACGTACCTTTCTTCCATCAGACTGTTAGGCATAGTAAGTGCTAGTCACACTACTATCACAAAAGAAATCTGAAGGAAACGGGAGAGAAAGAAGCACCTTTGCATGCTCTATATTTATATACCTCCATGCAAGTTTGGGACTCATATTTTATATAGATATTCACATTAGAAGACAGTTACTTGATGGCAATTCCAGAAAAGTGGAGCTAAAGGAATTACGGACTCTGGGTGATCTGTCCTCCTTCCAGCAAGAGAATAGTAGGCCAAAAGTTGTGCTACCTGATCCTGTTTTTTTTCTTCTGCCATATCTTCAGCAAACACATCACTCGATTGCAAAGCAGGAGAAAATTCTATGTTCCAATAAGGTCGAGCCATCGCTAGAAGGTTAGCACCATTAACAGTTGCATTATATCCTTGAACCCATATGTACTTCAGCGATTTCAGCTGAAGCACTGCAGCTGCCAATGCAGATTCACTAAAACAACAACCTCTAATTTCTAGCCTTTCCAGCTTTGGGCAGCCCTTGGAAAACTCGAGAATGCCTTGGTCAGTTTCACCAACAAAACCCAGAAGCATCCACCTTACATTAGTGCTGTACTCGCCAATATAACCAAGACCTGTATCTGTCAGCCCTCCAGGCCTGATATAAAATGCAAACCTACTCAACTTTTGACATCCACGTAGCAAAGCCCTGACTCCATTGTCCAGCGGTAAATCAGCGATGTGCTCTTCTTTATCTAATAAGACCAACCGGAAATCCTTGAGATTTTTGCAACATTGACCAAAGGTCTCCAAGGTTGAGTTGCATATATCTGAAACATAGACGGCAATGTACTCAAGAAGGGGGCAGCCTTGAGCTACCAAGGAAAGCCCTTTGTGGGAAATCCAACCTTGTTCGTCCTCCAAAGTTGGGTCGTCTGCTCCTCGTTCCACTCTAAGTCTTTTCAGCTTTTTGCAAGTATTAGCAACAACTTCTAACCCTTTGTCTCCGATAACATTTCTAACCTGTTTATTAGCAAAACATTCCACTATTAAACTTCAAACATTTTGTCTGAATTTAAAATAGCAAGGTTAATGGAATAGTTGAAATATTGATGTCAAAGCATGTCATAATTGTTTTTGGAAAAAACATACAATAATCACATTCTAAGAATGACAAATTCAGGCAGTAATATGCTATTGTTTCTGACTGGACAGCAGGAAGTGGAGCTTAAGTTAATCCATTTGCTCAAGATTTGAAGACTATTCCTGTGGGTACTGTTTTTCAATTAGTCACCGCAGCTATCAGGATTTTGCTTGGAATTTATAGCATGTACATTCAATGTCTTTGGATGGCAATTTTAATGACCCGTGTTGCCAATATGTTTAACTAAATTAGCAGCATATGAATGGATCAATAAACATCCTAGATTTTCCAGTTATATGACAAGCATATTCAAAACTTTGGGCTTGGACTCTTTCAGCTCTGTTCTCAGGAAGCTGTTTTGTAGCCAATCTGCCTCTGTCTGCTTAAGTACAATCTTCGCTGGAACCTACAGGATGAACTTGAAGTCATTGAAATTTGTTTCCATGGATCTTCATCTTCATACCAAGAGTTTGAAGCTGCAATACAAATCAATAGTTAAGAAACTTTCCCACGGCAACCTCTACTTGAAGCATGCCAGGTCAAATTGATTGAACTCATTTGTTTTCATCTGCCGATCTTCTTCTTTTCTTATGCAGTGGACACTTACACAATATCTTGGCATTTTCCCTTTCTTATGCATTTTGATCAACTGACATTGCCGGCAAAGGACTGGGATTGCTCCTTCAGATATGATAAAGGGAAAATACCCACATATTCTTAAGTGTATCTTCATAAATGTGGATTGGGATTGCTCCGGTTGAATATTCTTTATGATGGGACATATCAAATATAGAATTAGTGTCTTCATTTGATGTCAATTCTGTAGATTGTATATAAACATTTCTCATCGTTGATAAAGTTAGAAGATAGTAAACTCTGAAAAAAGGCACCGTGGTTCTTTCTAATTTTTAAGCATTTGTTAGTTATTTAAGTCAATGTTGTGAATATCGGCCTCTTGATAAAATGGAAAGGGTTCGGAAAACAAAAATTGTAAAAATGGAGAAAATATTGATAAAAATGAGTAAAATTAAGATACTATTGAAATATTTTAAAAAATAGATAAACATTGCCCAAAAAAATTATGATTTCAAAATATCTTTGATCAACTATGCCCCAACAAAAAAAACCAAAAAAATCATGATTTCGAAATCAAATCCAGATATTATCGATATGTTCACAACACTGAGTTAAGTTGATTTCGTCACAGGGGCTACTTTATACTCATACTATATTTTTCTGAAATCAAGAATTAAGCAGGTAAGGCAACTGTTAATTGTGGCGTACCCTTCCATGCCTATACACTGGACAGCGGGTACCCACTTAACCAAATCTCAAAATCTTCCCATCAAGTAGTCAGATTTATTGGCCATTAACCGGCCTGGCTTCCAACGATACCGCCTCAGATTTCATATGGAACTAGAATGGGGAATCCCAGAAATTTTAACCAATATCCAACCAGAATTTGTTAACATACACAATGAATAGAGGTTTTCATCAAAACAACCATCCCATTAAAATAATTCACGGGAGTTATAGAATTCAAGGAATTAAATGGCAGGATTACAAAACAGAAATAAACCACACATAGACAGAAACAACTACTTATCTTTTTCTCACACATCCCTCTACCAGTTGTAAAGGAGCAATTCATCTCCCAGCTGTACGCGTCTTCTGTGTAGATGTCACTAGATGTCACTCCCAAGCAAGGATATGAGGGCACATGGCGAAGGAAAGCTACTAGCTTCTATTTTTCTCTAAACCCAGACCACAATGCTTCGTACTAGGGCAATTCTCTCACCACAGGGTACTCCAGGCATTCTTCAATCAACCATGAACTTCTTCCTCTCAGCAAATCCCAAAACCAGCTCAGGCATTTCCCTTGTTTTCTACATAGTCGCTTGGGATATCCACCCCAAGTGCTTTAGTACAGGCCCTTGTTTTCTACATAGTCCCTTGGGATATCCATCCCAGCAAGTGCTTTAGTACAGGCATGAAGAGTCCTGCTGATTGCTCTTTGGAAAATATTTCGGCTACTGCAAATGACCTGATTATTCAGGTCAACTTTATCCAGAAATACCTCATGCCACTCTCGCGGTAAAGACTGGAATTCATTCATGCAGTCAAACAGATTAAGATGAACATAGAGCCAGACCAGTTATTAGCCATGGGAAGAGAGGTAATTGAAGAGGATATGCCGGTAACCCTGAAAATTTTCCATTCATCATTTGAAAACTTTATAGAAACACTTAAAATCACTGGCACAAATTTTGAGGCTTGACCAGCCAAAAGGAAAGATAGAAGAGCAATATGAAAACAAAAGTAGCACTTTTGAAAACGTTTTGCAGCGAAGTACAAACGTAAACAAAGGCAGGAACGGGCAAGTAACAATTAAAGTCTTTACAATTTTAGATTTAGGTAAAGGTAAGAACTTGAAGTGCTACTATTGTGGCAAAATAGGACATATGTGTTGAGAAATCAATGAAGGTAGCTATTAGGGTTTGACTCCTCGTTTTTATAATTATTTGTAATTTAGGTTGGTTTTTTTTGTTTTTTTATTATATTGTTTTTTTTCATGTAATTATCAAATTAAATGTATATAAAGATTACGCGAATAAAAGATACAAGATGTAGTTCACATAAAAGATTTTTTCAAAAAGTAATGTTATACCATTGGATATCATTTTTCTTATTTTTTTTACCATTTCATATCATTTCTCTCATTTTTTGTGTAAACATTTTGCAATTGTTATAGGGAAAATTTGAAGGGCGAAATTTAGTTAATTGGTTATTTTTTGGACATTTCTAAAAAAAATATCACCTATTTGTCTTAAAAATTGCCTATTTTTTATATAATATATATATATATATTATATATATATATATTATAATATAATTAAATGAATGATATATATTATAATTAAATGATGATATTTACCAAAAATTATAATTTTAATAGTAAATTGTATGTTTTTTATTGAATATTTACCTACATTATATATGACTTTTCAAATCAACATAGTAAAAATATATATATAATTAATGAATGATATATATAGTTAATAAAATAATATTATCAGAAAATTTATAATTTTAATAGTAAATTGTTGTTTTTTTATTGAATATTTACCTACATATAACTTTTCAAATCAACATAAGCCTAATATCTAAATCCATAAAAAAAAAAAAATACCCTCAATCGACATATGCAATCAAGTAAATCAGTGGCTGAGCATCTTGGACACAGGATAGTGACGTAGTGTGCGAAATGGGTGGTTCAATGGTTCGGCAATATCTTGTTGAGAGAAATATCTGCTGCTAATCTCATAGTAAGATGAGAATGGGAAGATTAAGTGCTCTTCAGTCTCACCTCAATGAATAAAATCTACATGCCTATTCCTTTTGAGAGGTATGGTGCTCAATTCAGACTCTCAAATATATCAACATACCCTCCAATTTCTACGGGAATCTAAGTTAGTGTAATCAATGATGCCAGTATACTCTGGAATGGACGATAACACCATTAGAAAGATGGACTTGTTTTTCGGCTTTGTAACAGCCCAGAGGACATTGAGAATATGCCTTTGATGTAAGATATAGTTGTCTCTGTCCATCCTGTTCTTTTATTGAGCTGACGATCGGGATTCTTGTATACATGTGCTTTACATCAACACTACTTTTTCTTGTTATCTAGCGGAAAAAGAGCTAATTTCAGTCCAAACAATAGAAATATACAGAAATGTATCTCCCCTATTACTGCTCTACATGTAAATAGCAGATCTGTTCAAAGAACTGACTTTAACATTTTCAATTCCAATATTATTTCTAAGGACAATGAGAGGACTATAATGTTAAAAGGAATTTCCACACTACAAAATAGAGTCGATACTGCAAAATACAGGAATCACTAAAGTTCAGAGTTTGTATAAAAGCTGTAAGAAATTAAAATCAGTTTGGCAGAAGGGCCTCTACGGAGTCAAAGTACTCATACAAGTATACTGAAAGCGTAGCTTTATTTATCAGTCTAGATCATCAAAAAATATGTTGCCACTCAAACGTTAAGTTCTCATTTTAATCACCTTGACGTAGTCAATGAGGAAATAAAATAGAGAGAAGGTATATAAATGGACATAGAGCACCCCTGCATATAAGGCATTTCCATACTATACCCTACCATACGACTAAAACATTCCCAACATTCCGATACTGATTAGTTATTTCAAATGAAGGGCTGTGGAGGAAGATCTGTGTTTATGAGAATGTGCAAATATTTGTTCTGTAAAGGAGAAGTACAATTAACATTAATAAAGAGAAAAGGGCAAAAAAACATAAAACAGTGGGTTAGGATCTTGCCTCGAGAATTTCAAGATTAGGACAGAGCCCTGCCAACTGACAGTGATTTTCTGTGCTCAAGAATGTGTACTGCAGATCCAATCTCTTAAGGGCCGAAGCTCTTGGGAATATAGCAGGCATCTCAGCCTCAATCATGAAGTTTAGTCCTAGCAATGATGTCAACTTTGGAGGAAATGTAATCATACTGGTCTCTGTCGCATGCTCTTCACTGTTGTTAAATGTCCCACCACCAAACTCCTCCAATGCAGTAGCCTTACTCAGAACGCCTCTCATCTCAACTATATCACATTCTCCAACCTTTAATGATGTTAATGAGGGGCAGTTTGTTACTATTAGCTCAAGATCACTGGTATTGATCATTTCTAATGTTGTCATGTAGAAGTTCAACACTTCCAAAGAAGAATTGTTAAGAGCAAGCTCATGTAGCCAGTCCCCGCTTTCCTCTTCAATTTGACTCTCGTCCAGCATTAAGATCTTAAGAGACCTACAAATAAAATACAGTATTGAGTAAAATTTCATTTGAAAACTTTGATAAGAAAGAACAGGAAAATACTCTAGAAATTCTCAAAGCAAGTAGTCAAGTGAAATTTCAAGGCAAATGACTTTAAATGGCTCCTTCTTGATCGTTGTTTAGTCTAGTGAAAGCAACACTAGTGGTTCACAGGCTGTAAATATTTAATACACACGACAGTTTCAAAGCTATTTGCAAATTTGAAAAGGTATACTATTTATGATCCTGTGCATAGTTGATCAATTCCTTGTCTTAGAGATACCCTTCTAGGCTTTCCATTTTGCATATTCCAGTCCGCCACTTTGAGTTGTATTTCATGTTCAGATCCAGTACTATATTCTGGGCCCTGCCATTAAAAGAGAAAGTAGTTGTTACAAATTTGCATGCATGTCCCTTTATAGCACTCATTTCCCTTATTGATGAAGCTGAGGGGAAGATTAGGTCTCCGCACTTGTCCTTGGCAGCTGCCTCTGGCATTTCTTGACATCAGCTCTTCTCAATCAGCTTCAGCATTGAGTGCCTTCTCCTTATAGTACTCCAGCGTCTTTGCATCATGTTGTGTATCCACAATTTATTTCTTATGCCTTATTAGCTAGATGTTTAACTGGTAGTTATGTGCTTAGCTTTTCTGATTTTGGCATTAGTCAGGAGTTTCTTTTGTACTCCACTGTAATTTATGCTCTGGAGATTGGATGTACTTTCTAGTTCCATTAACGTATTTTTGTGATCATTTGTCATACATTAACAAAATTATATTGTTTTAAAATTATCTTATTTTAAGATATCAGTGAATGCTTAAGTTAATATTAACAATCATACTAGTGGAACTCAAGTTTTAACTATTCATTAGTTACAACAAGAAGCTAGAGTGGGGTCAATCTCCTGGGGCCTGTCATTCTGGGGATTCTTAGGTAGAGCCATACAGATGCACTGTGAATTGAACCTTGTTCAGTTGTGATAAACTTCCACAGATCTACGGCTGGACCACATCCCAACCAACAAATCAAAATGGCAAGCTTTAATGAGAAAATGGGAGTGGGCTTGGGTCCTATAATGTGCACATGGTCATGGCCTCCTAGTGCCATAGATTCAAACCCATAAAATATAATCTCACACACAAAAAGCTATCTTCCTGCCAATATTAGAGGAAAGAATTGTGTACCCCGCTGGAGCTTGCATCTTGCCACTCCAGAGGACTTGAGTGGACTGCCATCCTGAGGAGGAGCGGCTGAGTATTGAAACTGGGTCTTGCTGCTACAGTAAGCACTCCATTACTTACTGCAGGGGGTTTTACATATTACAATTGCAGTCATACTAAGAGAAGGCAAGATGACAAGGATTAAATTTTCTAGATCTAAATATCCAATTTAGATGCCTACGATTAAAGCAAGCTGTTGAATAGTGGCAGGACAACAATTGCACCCTATTGCGCATTGATCCTGACCTACCTTTCGACTATTTTCATAAACCAAGAGAAAACATTAATTTATACAGAGATCTCAGCACTGGTCTGTCCTTGGCCATAACAGGACTTGCTCTTCAATAGATACTATATTTTCCATTATTTAAATTTAACACTGATTCTTTTCCTAATATTGACAACCCATTTCTTGGGCTGGAGTATTGAAACTGGGTTTTAGTGCTGCAGTAAACTCGCTATTACTTTCTGACGGGGATTTTGTATATTATAATTACACTGATACCATGAGAACTTAAAAGGCGAGATACAAGGATTAAGTTTTTTAGACCCAATCTAGATGCCTACACTTAAAGTAAGGTGCCAAATAGCTTAGCTTAGCTAGTAGTAGATCAACTGTTGCAGCACAAACTTATTGGGTTTCAGAAATATATAACTCAGCCAAAACCATGTAATCAACAAATAGCTTACCATAGCTTTGCGAGTCAACTGTTGCACAAACTTATTGAGCTTCAGACAGATATACTCATTTGGCCCACAGAGCCCAACTCATAGGCTTTTACATATTACAATTACACTGATACTGTGAGAAGTTAGATGGTAAGATGACAGGGATTAGGTTTGCCAATTTAAATACCCAATTTAGATGCCTACAACTAAAGCAAGCTTCCGAATGGCTTATAGCTAGTAGAAGGTCAAGTGTGGCAACACAACCTATTAGGCTTCAGACATATACACTCCGCTTCAGCCAAACCCACGTAGCCAACGAATAACTTAACTTAGCTTTGCCCGTCAACCATTGCACCGACTTAGAGGGGTTCAGAGTCATGTACTCCTCTTCAGCCGTGTAATCAACGAATAGCTTAGTTTTCTAAATCTAACTACCCAATTTAGCTAACTAAAATTAAAGCGGGCAGCTAAATTGCTTATAGATAGCAACAGGAACAATCTTGGGCTTCACAGGCATGCATTCCTCTTCGGGCAAACCCATGTAACCAACGAATAGCTTAGCTTAGCTTTGCAGGTCAAGTGTTGCAGCACAAACTTTTTGAGCTTGAGAGACATATACTCCTCTTCAATCAAACCCATGTAAACAACGAATAGATTAGTTCTCTAGATCTGAACACTATAAAGATGCGATTAAAGCAAGCTACTAAATAACTTATGGCTAGTAAACAGGTCAACGGTTGCAACACAAACTTATTGGGCTCCAGATATACATACTCCTCTTTCGCTAGACTGATCTAAAGAACGAATACCTTGGCTTAAAGTTTTGCAGGTCAACTGTTGCAGCACAAACTTATTCAGCTTCAGAGATATATAATCCTCTTCAACCAAATCCATATAATCAGCGAATAGCTTAGTTTTCCAAACCTAAATACCCAATTTAGATGCATACAATTAAAGCAAGCTGCTGAAAAACTTATAACTAGTAGCAGGTCAACTGTTGCAGCACAAACTTATTGGGCTTCAAATATATGTACTCCTCTTCCCCCAAACCCTTGTAACCAATGAATAGCGTAGCTTAGCATTGCAGTCAACTGTTGCAGCACAAACTTATTGGGCTTCAGATATATATATTCTCTAGCTTAAACAACTAAACATTTGGCCAGTAGAGCCCAACTAATGGGCTTCTGCTGTTCACCAAGGGAAAGTGTCCAGATCACTTATGACCAAAATCCAGAACAGGTCAACTGCAATAATTGAAAATTCCTGACACAGAATTGCATTCAAGCCTGAGCTCTGAAACTCAAAAATTCAGAACCCACATACCTGCAACCGTGAGCCACTTCCTCAAGCCCCCTTGTAGAGAACCCAGAGCACTTCTCGAGTTTGAGCTCCTGCAACATGTGACCGCGGCCCCTGACGAGAGTGGTGAGATCATCATCGGTAACAATCATTCTGCGCAGATGGAGCGCCTTGAGGCAGAGACAGGTGAAGGAGATCTGGTCTATCCAAGGTTTGGCATAACCCCCCCAATCGTGAGGGAGCAGATTATACATGGCCGCCCTGGGTTTCCCCTTGACCGTAAGCGACTCCAGCCTGGTGAACCTGCGGGTAAGGTCGCTGGCGTGTATTGAGTAGCAGAAGGCCACGGTCACATGCTTCCTCGTGAAGGCATCCACGTCGTACCATTTCTTGCAGACCAGAGAGACCGAGCCACGGTCTCTCGGATCCTCCAGGTGGCCCATAACGCACTCCAGGGCTTCGTCCGATATGCATCCATAGCTCGCCCGCTTCATGGTCACAGCATTCAACACAGAGAGACAATATAAGGAGTGAATATATTCATATGGACTTCAAAGCTATATACACAGAGAGCCCCTGGTCGAGGTCCTCGGCCTCTGATTTTGTTGGTTCCTTGGTGATCTTATCTCTATTTTGCGATATGCCCATCGCTCATTGCTCACTCATCGCATCTTACAGTAAAAATCTATGCTTCCTGTAGGTCGGGAAAATCTGTCAGACGACAAAAGGGAAAGCAAACCGATCGTGGCCGCCGGGGACTGGATCCGACGGGGAAGGCAGAATCTTGCGTCAGCGTCGCGTGACGGAGTTCGATTTCTGGACCTCGCTCCGACCGTGGGCTCGGGATTCGCTTGCGGGAATCCCGCCACGTATAGAGATACGATTGGTTGAACGTATGGTGGACGTGGAGGCACAGTAGCCTGATATTGTTCCATTTTTGTCGTCATTTGGCTACGTCAGCTTTGCAAAGGGAAGTTGCAACTTGTTTGAAAAGGGAGGCCTGGCACCTTTGGTGGTGGGCGATGTGAGATGAGGTGGGCCCGCCTTTGAACTATACTTTGGATGTTTGAGGCTAACTGGTTGCAAAGTTAACACCTACAATTAGTAGGTGGGGATCACTGCATCCAGACAAGAAAGGTGCTTTTACAGTTACACATTAATGATTTTTAAAATATATGTAGTTAATATTTAATATAAGTTAGTGTTATGGTGGGGGAGGTATTATATATGGAAAAATTTTAATAAATAGGAATCATTCTATTGAGATGAGTGAAATATTCCTATATAATTTAACATATTTTTGTATTTTTGATGTGAGACCGAGCTATATAGACTATATGTATGTATGGCTTTATTGTTGATAAATGGGAATTTAAAAAAAAAAAATCATATATTATTTTAGGATAAAATGAATATTTATTAATAAGTATAATTATTGGCATGAAAATAGTGAAGTTGATCATTAAGTGGAATGTAATTTTTTTATATATTAGATATTAATCTATATATATTTTTTATTTTATTTATATAGTGATTTTTGGAAGAAATTTTTGGCGAAAATCACATAGAAAACTTATGTCGATGCGTTCTACCATCTAGTGTGGTATTATCGTCGGATTCTCTGCCCTCTCTATATAATGTGTTAAATGAGATCTACTCAAAAAATTGATATGGGTCACGGAAGTCTCAGTTCAATAATAGTGATTTTTATAATAAATTGTTTATCTATTTTTAAATATTTAATAATAAAAGAAGTAACATTGTTTAGGATGTGTTTTTTGGGAAAGTGTAAAAAATGTCAAAGCTAATTACAAAATTTAAAGTATTTAGGTGGTGAGTTGGCAATAGTTACTATTATTTCATCATTTGGGGTTTGGTAAAAAGTTTAAAAGGAAAAGACACCAAATGTAATTTTATTTTTATTTTTTTGTAGCCTAGCTAATATGAGCCATTGAAGCATATATACTGATACTCAAGGACAAGATATAAATGCACTTGTGCACCTACTTAATGTAACTTTTTTTATTATTAATAGAAAATTGTGATTTTTCCTATAAAAAGGGATAAACATTGGATTTTAATAGTAATCAATCTTGTTTTTACAAATAAATTTAGGAAAAAAAAAACAACAACAACATAAGATTTTAATAGTAATCCATCTTGTTTTTATAAATAAATTTTGGAAACTCTAAAATTTCACTTTATTTTATATATATAATTTCATATCTTTAAAGGATAAAACACTCAAAAACACTTGTGCACCTACTTAATGTAACTTTTTTTATTATTAATAGAAAATTGTGATTTTTCCTATAAAAAGGGATAAACATTGGATTTTAATAGTAATCAATCTTGTTTTTACAAATAAATTTAGGAAAAAAAACAACAACAACAACATAAGATTTTAATAGTAATCCATCTTGTTTTTATAAATAAATTTTGGAAACTCTTAACAAATTTCACCTTTATTATATATATAATTTCATATCTTTAAAGGATAAAACACTCAAAAACTTTACATGGGAATATTTTAAAAAATTTAATTAAGTATTTAATTAATTCAGATTAAAGATGAATCTATACAAGTAAAGGAGCAACATTGTTTGATATTATTTCTTTTAAATAGGGTGAAAGTGATAAAGTTAATTAAAAAATTCTATAAACAATGGATTTGGTTCTATTTTCTTTAATAAATATGGGTATTAGATTCTAATGATAACCAGTTTTGTTTTTATAATTATCTTTTGAAAATTAAGAAGGGTTTCATATATGTATTTGTATATTTATGTAGGCTTTTTGGTAATATATTAAACAAGTATTGAGAGGGATCAAATCTCTAGAGGTGCAAACTTCTTTTTTGAGTGCAAAATTTGAGGAAAGGTTTGCACCTCGAAAGATTTGATCTTGATAGGTCATGGGTTAAGATGGATCTAAGTTGGTTTCAGTCATGTGCAGTGGTCCAAAATTTGTTGAACTTCTAATTATTTTGATCATTTTAAATATGCTAAATATGTCTAAGATTAATTTGGTCAATTTAATTTTAAATTTGCTTAGTTACCTCAGTTTGTTGGGATGAGAGAGACTATTAGTAACTTGAATGATGAAATAAAAATGTTGAGTGCAAAGTGACAATGTAACAATAGATAGATAGATATATAGATATGGAGAGAGTGTGTGTATGTTTGGGGTGTGAGATAGAGAGATAAAGAAGGAAAGACAGTGGGAGATAGAGATATAGATGGAGGGGACAAATATGTGCTTACACTAAAATCATTACACACTATTAATCTAGTTACTTTGAAATTAATGGTCATCATGCATCTAGTTGCATCAAATTAGAAATCATCATCTACACTAAAATCAATGCATCTAGTGCAAACAATCAAATAGGATTAGAAATCAACATCTACATTGAAATCAATACATCAAGTGCAAGCAATTAAATAGGATTAGAAACCAATATCTACATTGAAACTAATGCATCTAGTGCAAGAAATCAAATAGGAGTAGAAATCAACATCTATACTAAAAACAATGCATCTAGTGTAATGTAGTCAATAGGATTAGAAATCGACATCTGCACTGAAATCAATGCATTTAGTGCAAGCGATTAAATAGGATTATAAATCAATATCTACATTGAAACCAATGCATCCAGTGCAAGCAATCTAATAGGAGTAGAAATCAACATCTACATTGAAATCAATGCATCTAGTGTAAGGTATTAAATAGGATTAGAAATTGACATCTACATTGAATCAATGCATCTAGTGCAATAAATCAAATAGAATTTGAAATCAACGACTACATTGAAATCAATGCATCTATTTTAGTGAAAAACCAAAAATATTCATGACTTTCTAGATCTAACTTCTATGTCTATATTTGTCTATGTGTGTCTCTTTCTTCTTCCCTCTCTCTCCACCTTTCATTTTATGTGTCTCCCTCCCTCTCTCCTCTCTCTCCCCCTCCCTCTCTCCCCTGACTCTCTCTCTCTACCTCTCCCTCCCTTTCTCTATCTTTCTCTTCTTCTCTCTCTCTCCCTGCCATTTATATATATACCTCCCTCCATCTCTCCTTATTTGTATCTCTATCTTAAGCCCCTAAACACATCACTCTCTCTCTCTCTCTCTCTCTCTCTCTCTCTTCATATCTATCTATCTTCCTCCCTCACTCTCTTTGTCTCTCTCTTCTTCCCTATTGCCCCCTCCATCTATATCCCCATTTGCCTTTATCTCTCCTTCTTTATCTCTATATATCAGCCCATAAACATACACACACACTCTCTCTCTCTCTCTCCCGCTACCCCTCCCACTGCTCTCTCTCTCTCTCTCTCCATATATATCTCCTCCTCCCTCCCTCTCTTTGCCTCTCTCTTCTTCCCTCTCTCCCCGCTCCATCTATATCTCCATCTCCCCTTGTCTCTCCTTCTCATCTGCAAAACATGCACACACACTCTCCATATATATATATATATCTCTCTCTTCCTCCCTCTTCCTTTCCCTCTCCCTCTTCCTCTTCTCTCTCTCTCTCTCTTTGTCTCCCTCTCTCTCTCTCTTCCCTCTTGCTCTCCTCTATCCCTCTCCCTCTCCACCTTTCTCTCTCGATGTCTTTCTTCCCCTTCCAATTCCATCTATCTCTCCTCCTCTCTCTTTCCTCTCTCTCAAATCCTCTCTCTCTACCTTCCTCTCTCTCCCTTTCTCTCTCACCTCCCTCTGTCTCTCCCCCCATCGCAATCTCTCTTTCTCTCCACCCTCCAATTTTTTCATCATCTCCCTCCCTCTCTCCTTCTTGCTCTCCCCCTCTCTCCCCCCTCCATATCTATGTCTCCCTATCTCTCTCTTCCCCTTCTTTCCATATCTATATCCTCTCATTTTATCTCTTCCCTCATCTCCTCTCTCCCTCATTCCATCTTCATCTCTCCCTTGTCACTCCCTCTCTCTCTCCACCTCTATCTCTAAATGTCTTTATTCTTCCCTCCTTCTCTTTCCCTCTCCAAATCCATCTCTCTCTCACTCCCTCTCTCCTCCTCTCTCTCTTCCTTCATCTCTCTCCCTATCTCTCCCACCTCTATGTCTCTCACCTCTATGTCTCTCTCCCACACTCTATTCCCCCTCCATCTCACTCTCTCTCTTAAGAAAGTATCTAAATAAAAAAAAACATAATTGGTTGTAAAATATTAAACCTATATTTTTTATCAATCATGTCAAAGAAAATACAATAATAAAAAACTTAAACGAATCATGCACTATCTTTCCTCTATCGTTGTTAGTCACTTTGCTTTCTCTCTTCGCTTTCACTTGGATCCTTGGTTAAGATGCATCTATCATGGTTCTTTGTAATATTATTTATATTATATAAATTTCACATATGTATATATAAAAGCATTCTCATTAAAACCTCTATTTAATCTTTACGAGAATATTTTTAGTAGTCGTGAGGATGGAGGGTTAGAGATACCTCAAAAGTAATTATAACCTTTTTGCTTTTAGATTTAATTAAAAAATGTTATAAAGTTAAATTAAAATAAAGTATTTGTAAAATATTTTGAATTTGAAATAAGTTATGTTTTTTGGGCATGTGGTATTGCGAAGCCACGGTATTGGTCCATGGTATTGTAACAGAATAATTAAAAGCCTAGATCTATAACATAATAATCAAAAGCCTAGATGGCCCATGGTATTGTAATAGAATAATTAAAAGCCTAGATCCATAACATAATAATCAAAAGTCTAGATAGCCTGTGGTATTGATAAACCATGGTATTAGCCTATGTCATCTCATCTCACATCTACCCTATACTGGGTATCTTCACCATGTCCAACTTCTCACCCCGGTTGAGGGATAGCACAGGATTTGAACCCAAGACTTCCGATTAGGTGAGACTTCATTTCCATGGCCATTACCAATTCAGCTACCCCAATTCAGTGAGATTTATGTTAATTTTATATTAATAAAAAAAATAACTGCATTGTTTAATAATTCAAATTGAAGTTGGATTTAAATGAGTGATAGAACCAACAACATGACTATATTGTCATTTTTTTTTAAATATCATGGAAATGGTAAAACTAAGTTCAAAATTATATTAATGGTTAACTAAGTTTTATTAAC
>APFE031405395.1:54659-78037 GCA_000404065.3 Pinus taeda | reverse complement strand
TAAAAATTATAAACCCAAGATATATAATCCCTAAGATAAAATTAAAGATGCCTACCTAAATTTAGATCATGGAGCTTGAAAATTACAATTTGTTTTGTATCGATTCTCACAAAAGATTTCTCTTAGAATTTTAGTTAGATAAACACTAAAATAAACATTGTTGGGCATGGTTGAGCATGGTTAATTTCCATGTTGAGACAATCCTTGTCACAATGTGACATTGGACCTTGGTTGACCGTGGTTGGCCATGATTGATTTCCATATCTATACAATATTTGTTACAGTATGACGTTGGACCATGGTTTACCATTGTTGATTTCCATATTGAGACAATATTTTTCTCAATGTGACATTCGACCATGGTTGGCTATAGTCGACCATGGTTGACCATGATTAATATTATAAACAAAAGTGAATAATAAACACAAGATATTAATATTATAAACCCAAGGGATTAATACAAAAACCCCAAGGATTATGAACCCAAGCATCTAAAATTAAACACAATGGACAAATATCATAAACGCAAGGCATATAAACCCTAATATAAATCTTATAAACACTAAAATAAACATGCTTGAAGATGGTTTATGTTCATATTGAGATAATCATGATCATTATGTGACATTGGACCGTGGTTGACCATGGTTGATTTCATATCTAGACAGTCTTTGTCATAATGTGACATTTGATCATGGTTGACCATGGTTGATTTTCATATCGAGACAATCTTTGTCACACTGTGACATTCGTCCATGGTCGACCATAATTGTCTAGGATTGTCCATGATTTTGATATGGAGACAATTTTTATCGCAATGTGACATTCGACCATGGTTGACCATGGTTGATCGTGGCTCAGTATGATTGATAATGATTAACCATGATTTATATTATAAACCTAAGGGAATAATTAACCAATGGTATCAATATTATAAACCTAAGTGAATAATAAACCCAAGGGATTAATACTAAAACTGAAAGGATTATGAACTGAAGGGAATAATATTAAACCCAAGGGAATAATATTAAAAACCAAACGTATATAAACCCTAAGATAAATATTATAAACACATGGTTGACCATGGTTGATTTTCGTGTTGAGATAACTCTTATCATAATGCGATGTTAAACCATGGTTGACTTACATATCAAGATTTTTTTCTCACAATGCATTGTTATACCATAGTTGACCATGGTTGATTTTCATATCGCAACAATCTTTGTCACAATGCCACATTTCATGATGAAAACCTTGGTTGATTTTCATCTCGAGACAATTTTTGTCACAATGTGACATTCAAGACCATGGTTGACCAAGACTTACCATGGTTTACGATGTTTCATTCTATAAAACATTATTTACCATGATTAACGATGGCTCACCATGGTTGACCATGATTGTCTATGATTATCCATGATTTTCATATGAAGACAACATTTGTGATAATGAAATATTTGACTATGGTTGACTATGAATCGCTATGATTGACCATGATTAATATTATAAACAAATGGGAATAATAAACCCAAGGGATTCATATTATAAACCCAAGGTAATAATAAACCTAATGGATTAATACTAAAACAAGAAGGGATTATGAACCCAAGGGGATAATATTGAACCCATGGGACAAATATTATAAACCCAAGGTATATAAACCATACAAAAAATATTATAAACATTGTTGGAATTATGATACAAGTGTTTTCCTTGATGGAAACTCACTCACAGGTCAATTCAGTTTTCGTAAATGGCAACTCATAATACAACAGGTATATTCATAGGTAACAAGGTAGTGGTATAGCAGAACAAGAAGATGGAACTAAGGTCTACTGATCAAAATAAAAAAGGTAAAGGAAACAGTTGATGAAAAGAAATTTAAGAAGTATACGCAGTTCCACTTAGTCAAAACACCGTATACACACTGGACAGAACAAAAAGAGCATATACGTATACAGAGACTAACATAGGAAGAAAAGCGCGTACATGTTGGAAAACTAAGGTTTTGGTCTGAGGTATTTGGTCTGTGGTATTGACCCTAGGTATTTGGTTTGTGGTATTGACCCTAGGTATTTGGTCCTAGGTATTGGTCCTAAGTGGTTTTGGTTCGAGGTATTGATAAAGGATCTAAGTATATAAGGAGGAGAAAATCAAAGGGCTAAACACATAAGGAATGGATATGTTATGAAGTATTATGTGCAAGTGTATGGATTTCTAAGGAATACTTCTATTTGAAGTATATTTTATGTTGTAGGGGCTATGTTTGTGATTTAATCTGAAATACTTTGTGCACCTTGAATTCAATGCTGGATTAGTATCATGAGACCTAAAATTACTTATTATTGGATGATTGGATATTGGTTGAGCTAAATCTGAGTTTGTACACTTGTTTTATTCTTTAAATGTCATGATTTGGGTTTTTCTGAAGTTCAGAAGTGCAACAAAGTTATGAGTTGATATTTTCATATCTGTACGCTAGTTCGTCTCTTCAAAAGTGCATGTACACACATGTTATACTCTTAAAAATAGCATATACAAAAGAAAAGATTCCTTTTCAGATATGACTGATCTATTTAATCAAATTCTGTTGTTTTACTGTTGTCTGTCAATGAAGTCTTCTTAGATCTAAATGTAAAACTGAATGCATAAGGAGGTTGGCATTTGATTGACTGATTGTATAAGTGAGAAGAAGTGATCTCTCTTTTTGGCTATGTAAAACTCTGTAAGTTGACAGTAGATGTTCTGCATATTGCTGGTTGGTACAAACTTGATTCAAAATTTTATGTTTGCAGTAGTTTTGAAGGTATACGCAGGTTTGAATAACAGAAGTAGCGTATACATGAAGTTTGGATTTCGCCATGTGGCGTATACATTCTGATGCATGGTTTTTGAGGTTACAGCTAGATTTGAACGATGATGTAGGTTTTTGGATTCAGCACAACGTTCTGGTGTCAGTGATCTGATTGTTCAGATTAACTGATTGTTGGTTGGTGCAATTTAAGTTTAAAAGTTTTAATGAGTCCAGTATGAGAATTGGATGAAACATGGCCTTCAGATTGTGGTGTTGTGTTCCAGGAGTATCAAGTCTAAAAATTCATGAAACGTGGTCCCTCTAGGAGGAAAGAAGGTCGTAGCCTTCTATAGGCCGGTGCCTACATACTAGTAAACAAATTGGCTAGTTGTAGCTCCCTTCTAGTAGAAGCTGGAAAACAAGAGAAGGTTGTAGCCTTCTGTAGGTGGATACCTGTGTAGTGGAATGAGTTTGCACTAGTACAAGATTGTAAACACATTTTCTTATTACTAAAAGAAGACAGAGACGACAGGAGCAGGTGGTTTTCACCCACATTGGGTTTCCACCTTAAATATTGGTGTTCATGTGTGTTTCTTATGTGTTATTCTTTATTCTGCTTTTACTGCATTATCTAATAAGTTATTGACGTAGTGGTTTAAGATCAATACATGATAAATTGTCTAAATCACAAGTTCTTTGGATATACGCTAGTTCCTGTAATCACAGTTGCGTGTACACAATAGTTCACTTCACTGAAGTAGAGTATATAAATCTATTTGGGAAATAAAATTATTGATCTGATAGTACTGGTTCACCCCCCCTCTTAGTATTATTTTCAAAAATTGGTGTTAGAGAAGGTCCTTCAGAAGAAGCCTGATTGCTTGAAGGTAGATCTGTAAAGATAAATATTCACGAAGGCATGGGATCCATTAGACCACCAATCTTCAATGGGAGCAACTTAGTATATTGGAAAATAAGAACCAGGGCCTATGTACAATCGCTTGGAACCGATGTTTAGGAAATTGTGGAAGGAGGATATCAATTTTAAGAAGAAATTCCTATAGAATTTGCAGGTAATAAGTTATACGAAACCAATTCCAAAGCTATCAAAACATTATCGAGAAGTCTATGAGAATCAGAATTTGTTAAGGTCATGCAGTCCAAGACAACCAAAGAAATATGGGACAAAATCATTCAAAGCAATGGAAGAGGCTTTCAGGTAAAACGTGCTAAGTTTCAAACTCTCAGAATTCAGTATGAAACTCTTAAGATGCATAATGATGAGAGTTTAGCTAGTTACTTTTTACGTATACATGATATTTTTAATTATATGAAGAATTTGGGTGAAGAAATAAAGGAAGTTACTTTAGTTGAGAAATTTTTGAGATCTTTGTCTTCTAAATTTGAGTCAAAAGTGTCTGCCATAGAAGAAAAACAAGATCTTCAGACTATCACTGTGACTCAACTTCATGGAATCCTAACTATCTTTGAAATGAGAAAATGAGGTCCATCAGATATGAGAGAAGCCACATTTAAAGCATTAGCAAAGGGAAAAGAAAAGGAAGAGAACAATGAATCAACACAAATTTCTGAAGAAGAATATGAGGTAAATTTTGTCAAGAAGCTTCAACAAGGTTCTGGAAGGTTCATAGGTAAGCTACCTTTCAAATGCTTTGCTTGTGGTAGAGTCGGTCATTATGCTTCCAAATGTCCTCATAAAGATAAATATGGGAAAGGGAAGGAATATGAAAAATGTAATAGGAAATAGGTTGTGAATAGAAGGGGTTACTATATGCATGAAGATAGTGACAGTTTATCTAATAGTGATGAATATGAAACTGAACAAGATTATAGACTTCTCATGGCTTATGACAATGATGATTTTTTGGATGCATTAGAAGAGGATGACTTTCATGAAGAAATCACTAAACTCAAAATCTGTTTAGAGGAAAAAAATATGATCATAAATACTTTGATACACCAACTTGCTCAAAGAGAAAAACACAATGAAAATATAGAATGTGAAATTGTGGGTCTAAGAAAAGATCTGGAGAAGACAAAATCTTTCAATCTCAGATTTTCTAAAGGATCATAAAATTTAAATGAAATTATCAAAGTTCAGTGTTCTCCTTTGATAAAGACAAGTCTTGGATATACTGAAGAATCATCTCAACCACAAAAGTTGTCAACCTCCACCAGAAGCTATCTTGATGAAGCAAAGACTAGTGAACAGTATGTCAATCATTAGCAAAGGCCAAAAACTAATTATTAGCTAAATCATACTCAATTTAATCCAAGGATGAATATCAATAGAAGCCGCAACCAAGAGGTAAACAATGTCAAAAGATTCAATGGTCGCAGAAAATTCTTTAATAGGAAATGTTTTTCATGTCATAACTTTGGGCACAAGGTTGCTCAATGTGTTGCGTACAAAACCATCATGACTAGAGAAGCACGAAACCAAATGAGTGTAATAGGAATCAAGAAAAGTTCCTATAATAACTTTTCTCCTCTTGAAAATGAAATAGAATGCTTGATTTGTAACAACTTTGGCCATGAAGAATTTGAATGTAGGAGCAACTTTCAGCCAACACTTCAAAAGGAGCAAACACCATTAAATACCAAGATATGGAGAAGGAAGGAATCTCAATCATAAAGATGTGGTATAGCCTTCTATTTAGAAGGATAAGAAAATCAGTGGTACATCGACAATGGATGCTCCAAACACATGGTAGGTGATAAAGAGAAACTTCACTCATATAATGCTTTAGAAAAGGAAAAGAATGTCTCCTTTGGAAATGACACTCCAGCTTTCATTAAAGGTAAAGGCTCTGTTTTCTTAAAAGAAAAGTTTAAAGCTAGAAATGTTATGTATGTAGATGGTCTAAAGCATAACCTGTTGAGTGTCAGTCAAATGTGTGATCAAGGAAATGAAATGGTGTTTCGATCAAACAGATGTGTTGTTCATGAGCTTGACATAGGAAAGACAGTTATCAAAGGTACAAGAACTCCAAATAATGTATACATACTCAAAGGAGGAAAACAACAATTCTATCTAAGAAAAGAAAATGAAAACTAGCTGTGGCATAGAAGATTGGGACATCTAAGCTTTTCTCAAATAATAAAAGCATGCAGGCTCAGAGCACTTCATGATCTTCCATATATCAGCATCCCAGAAAATACCATATGCAAACCATGTCAAATTAGTAAGAAAACCAGAGTTCACTTCATTGAAAAGGAAGGGTTAGCAAGTAAGCCTCTTGAACTTATCCATACTGATTTATGTGGACCAACAAGGAAAAGGTCACCTTGTGGAGAAGAATACTTTATTTTTTTTATTGATGATTTTTCCATAATTTGTTGAATAAGTCTTCTAAAACATAAAGATGAAGAATTTGAAAAGTTTAAAGCCTTCAAAGCTTTGGTTTAAAATGAATCAGATCGAAAAATCAAATGTCTTAGATTTGATCGAGGGGGAGAATTCATATCAGATGAATTATTTGATTTTTGTGAGAAACATGGAATAAAAAAGGAAATTCTCCACTGTAAGAACTCCTCAACAAAATGGTGTGGTAGAAAGGATGAACAGAACAGTTCAACAAATGGCTCGAGCTATCCTATATGAATTTGGAAGTCCTACAACCTTTTGGGGTGAAGCTGCATTCAATCTCGTGACTATTCTCAACAAAGCAAATGTTCGATTAAATAGCACTCAAACTCCACATGAAATTTTTTATGGTAAACTTCCTACTATAAAATACTTTAAAGTTTTTGGAAGAAAATGTTTTATCAAAAGGAGTGATGAAAAACTTGGTAATTTTGAACCCAGAGTAGATGAAGGTATTCTTCTTGGTTATTCTTCTAGAAGTAAAAGGATACAAATGTTATAATAAAAGACTTCAGAAAACTATTGAAAGCATTGAAGTTGTAGTTGATGAAGCATGTAGAAATCCAGAATAGATGAAATCAACAGAGGAATATGACAATGAGGAAGATGGGAATTGCTTTCCCGCAACAAATCAAAATGATGTTGAAGAAGAAACCAATGAACTGCCATAATAAGACACAAAAAATAGGGAAAAGACTCCATCCAGGTATGTTTAGAAGAATCATCCAGAATCTCAAATTCTAGGAGAAAAAGGGTCTGGATTACAGACAAGAAGAACTCTTACAGGTACCTCAAGTTATCTAGAATTACTATCCTCCACAGAACCTCGAAATTTAAATGAAGCCTGCAAATATGAATGTTGGGTCAAGGTCATGGATGAAGAACTAGATAAAATTGAAAAGAATGATACTTGGGAGCTAGTTTCTAGACCTCATGATAAAAATATTATAGGAACAAAAAGGATATTTAAGAATAAGATGAATGAAAATGGAGAAGTTATTAGAAACAAGGCAATACTTGCTTGCAAAGGGTATGCCCAACAAGAAGTTATATATTTTGAAGAAACTTTTGCACCTATTGCTAGACTTGAAGCCATAAGCATGTTTCTTTCTCTTTCTAGTTTTCGAAAATTCAAAGTATGTAAAATGGATGTAAAATCAACCTTTCTTAATGGAGATTTAGAAGAATAATTTTATATTGAACAACTAGAAGGATTCATTCTTGGAAATGATGCAAAACTTGTATGCAGACTCAAAAAGGCTCTCTATGGTCTGAAATAGGCTCCAAGGGCTTGGTATTACTGCCTTGACAAATATATACAACAACAAGGCTTTAGAAAAGGTTCTACAGATAACAATTTATACACAAAGATTGAAAATGATAAATTGCTAATTATTGTTGTTTATGTTGATGATATCATTTTTGGTAGCAATAAAGAATCTATGAGTCAGAATTTTTCTTCAATAATGCAAAAAGAATTTGAAATGTCCTTACTTGGTGAGCTTACTTATTTTCTTGGTCTACAAGTTCAACAAACAAAATATGGCATATTTCTTTCACAGACCAAATATCTCAAGGAGATCTTGAAAAAGTACGGAATGGAAGACTCTAAACTAGTATGTACTCCAATGGTAACAAGATGTAGTCTCAGCTCTAATGATGAATCAACAATAGTAAACAAACCAACATACAAAACTATGATTTGAAGTCTTCTTTATCTAACAGGTACCAGACCTGACATCATGCATGCAGTATGAATTGTTGGAAGGTTCGAAGCAAATCCAATGGAATCACATCTCCAGGCAGTCAAAAGAATTTTCAAATATCTTCAAGGAACTCAGGACTTTGGACTATTGTATCCTAAATATATAGAACTTACTCTGCCTGCATATACAGATGTAGATTGGGCAAGAAGTGTTTATGATCGAAAGAGAACTAGTGGTGGTGCATTCAATATTGGTTACTGGTTAGTATCTTAGTTCAGCAAGAAACAAAGTTCGATTGCTTTATCTACAACTGAAGTAGAATATGTGGTTGTTGCATCTTCCTGCACAAACCTACTTTCGATGATGCAAACCTTGCAAGACATTCAGATCACATATACTCCACCCATCTCCATTCTATGTGATAATACAAGTGCCATCAGTATTTCAAAAAATCGAGTCATGCACTCCAAGACCAAGCATACCCATCAAGTACCATTTTCTATGAGAACAAGTGCTTGAACAAAAGGTCAAATTGGAGTATGTTCCCTCCAAAGAACAGGTTGTTGATATATTCACTAAACCACTGCCTAGAGAAACATTTGAATCTCTCAGACGAAAGCTAGGATTAGTTGCTACATCATCCTACTGTTAAATCTAGTTTTTCAGAGGAAGGTTATTATACTTAGGTTTCATAAAGTATAGTCATGTATACATGCGGGTTGTTGTGGTTGAAGAAGCATATATGCTTTTCTGATAGGAAAAACAATGGGTTAGACTCCGATATGGTGCTTTATCTGATGTTGATGATTACAGTCTGACGATATGCGTTGTTCATTAATTTTTATCTGACTGATAAAGATTCCTTGATGAATGACTTGTTAACAATGCACAAGTAGCACAGGTTCAGGGGGAGCATTAGCCTTCACACGCATTTTGCATTGTTGGCATTATGGGTGCTATTCTCTTAGGAAACCAATTTCTAGGTTGTGGAGAAATCATGCTTAAGACATTGAAATTTTATTATGCATGTCACTTATTTGTGTAATGTGTCTTCATTTTGAGGAGTATGAAGAACATGATCTTAAACCGTTAATATATAGTTGATGTGAAAGCCTCAAGAAGCCATGTGGTGTTGGATATGTGTGAAGAATTCTTTGAGAAGTTAGAGGTAATATGTTGTGTTTAACCGAAACTATTATCTTTAACTTAGAAGAAATAGAGATAAAGAAGTTTTAAACATGGGAGCGCTATTTTAAGGAAATTTAACTTTATTCACAGAAGTAAACAAAGACATGTGGCTTCGTTACCATATTTAAAGAGAGGAAGAAACAACATGACACATAATAGAGAGATTACAAGTCATACCAACACTGTATGTAAAAATCTTGATTATTTCATTAACCATAAATTTATCAAGTACAAAATGTGTAGTCTTTAGATTCTTCAAAAATCAGATATTTATTTTTTGATTTTTCCTCTATTTATGCATCATAGGACAATTGGTAACTACCAAAACTGTCAAAATACTTAACTACTTTCTAACACCCTAAAGTAAAAAGTCATTTTAGAACATTACATTGGAGGGTAAAAGACACCTCATTTTCCTCAGCAAATAAGATAACATAAAATGGAAAGGAATTAAAATATGATTGGGGATTGCTGGTCACTGTTTGAATCAGTGGCTTGAATAGATGGTCCTGCTGGTGCATCTTTTGTTTGAGTTCCATTTTGCATGCTTTAATCCTACTATAAGTAGGATTGTCTGTAAAAAAGGTCTTCACCATTCACAGAAGTTTGAAATATTTACTAAGATAATTCACAATAGTTTCTCCCTTGAGTACCATTGTCTTCTCCTGGGTGTTGTCAACTTTGATTTTTGCCTCAACTAGCAAGGTCTCATATGTTTTCCATGGTAGCAAGTTTCCTTGTAAATTCCAACAAGAGGGAAACCCAACTCTAACTCTTTTATCAAACAGGATGTTAAACTTGGAAACTACTTCTTTTATCTCATTTATCTTCTTCTCAACCATATTTATGTAAATGTTTCTGAAAATCATCTTATTAAAATCTATTGCTTAGAATTAATAAAATCTATCATTATTTTCTAAATTTTGATCTGTCTAATGCTTTATGTTTGTCCTGGATAACCACACTTTCCATATCTATCACAATTGCTTTTTCATCAAACATAATAAGAAGGAACTTCTAGATGCTCCTGATAACTGCAATAATTTCATCCCATAGAATCTCCCTAGCTTGAATCAAGGACATATTTCCCTTCATCCTCTCTTGTAGCCTTTTAATTTCCTCTTCATCCATTAGAATGTCTTCTCTATATTTCTTTGCATTTTCCTGATCCATTCTAGATTCTTCTTCGCTTAGTTTTAAGAGTTTATAGGTTGTTTCCATGTCCTTTTGTTCTTTCTTCACATCATGCTCAACCATCTTTAACTCAATCCCTAGATGTAATATCCGTGCTACTAGATCCTCTGTATTGGGTGGCATCACTACTGTGTAGACAAGAGTATCCACCTATTTTTGCAGCTTATCTAATGATTCTTTAAGTAAAGAAACTTCTTCAGTTTTCTATAGTATATCCTGTAACAACTTCTCCTTTTCATTCTCAACTTCAGCTATCCCTACAGCCATCTGATGCTCACCTGTAGGTAGATTCAACTTCTTCTTTAAAATTCGAATCTCTGACTTAATAGATTGCAACAATTTTTGTATTGTAGGTCGATCACCAGGGTTGACTCCTATTTTAATGATAATCTTCTTTAACTCATCCACCTGGGAATTCAAATCCCTGGAGTTGTCTTTTTCCAACTTTAATTGCTGAATTACTTTATGTAACATTTTCTCTGCTTTAATAGCAGCTGCATTTGTCTTATGAAAATCGTTGACAATTAATTGCCCAGTCTGCATGTGCAAATTGATCTTGTCAAGCATAGGAAGATTATGAGTATCAAAAATCAAATGAACATTTTTGAAATTACTAGTGGACCGAACAACCATCTCAGTAGGATGATAAAATGCAATTTTAAGCTGAATTTTCTCTAAGTCCATAATAGACAATAACTGGGTTTTCTCAGGAACAACTTGAGACTCATCCTTAGCCTCCATATTTGACTTTACTTTCTGATTTCTCTCACATATATGGGAAAACATGCTTTGAATCAGAGGAACCTAATCATGAAAAGGTTCTTTGGAGGATGGAGAAGCTGGTGCACCCTCTGCTTCTCCCAATTGGATTACTAAACCAGGTTATGTTGAAGACATTGCATCAAAAAGTTTAGTCCTTTTTGCTGCTTCTAATTCTTCTTCATCAAGATCAATAACATCTTCTCTAGCCCTCTTGGCACCCTTTTCTGAGATACTAGGGGTTTCAATCTCTATCCCTTTTGTGCTCTGTAGATCCCCATTTTCCATTTTCATAATTTCTAGTCTAATTTCATGCACAAAGGCTAAATAACCATTCTATAACTTTCTTTTTGAAATAATTTGATGAGGGTCATAACCCCAATTAACCTCCTATAAGAGACACATGTCATCCAATAATTTCTCAATCTCTTGAGCAGCCTGTCTGGTGTTCACAATGAAGTGTCCCACTACTCTGGGAAATTTAAAGAAATAGCCCTTGTTCATGGGAACAAAATGAACCTGATCCACATTCAAGCTCTATCTTATATACTCAAGAGAAAAGAGCCTCATTGGCGTAAATTTTGGTAACCTATATGGTTTGATTGAGGCTCCATAAACCCTGATCTCTGCATGTTCTTCAAATACAAACCAGTCTCCACACATTACATCCTTGATCAATTGAAGGAATTCTTGAGCTTTGGGAAGAAATGTTGGGGGAAAGGTCCCATTCAAGATCTTGTAGGCCACTGGAAGGAATAAAGAACTGAATTCAAATAGGCTACCATCTCCCGGGTCACTCCTTATTAGGTCTGTTCATAATACCACTGACTGCTTCCTTTTTTTTATGTCAACAATATTTAGTTCCAAACTTGTAAAATGTTCAACATTGTGGTACAAAAAAAAAGAAGTAATAACTGAAGGAAACTTGAAGGAACCAGAAAGTGACAGAGTCATGAATTGAGTATTAATAATGTCTACCCAAATGTTGGAATACCTAGTACTACTTATGGTTTCATCATCAAAGAGAAAAATCACAACACTGCTTTGTCAACCTATCTAGAGTCTTCCTTCTCCAAAATCTTAGAAGTCACTTGCAATACTGGTCTTATATCTGCTGCAAAGATGTCTAAAGAAAACACATTTCCATCTGGACAGAATCGTCAATATTTAGGAGCTAAGAATGAAGTAGCATAAGAAAAGTCATGGGATGGCAGGCTATCATAATATGAGACCAACGACTCTTCAGTAAAGGTGGTATAAGATCTAGATACAGGGTAATTCAAAGCAAGGTGAATTAACTGAGAGGTTACTTGGAAAACATTCTCCCGGACTGATGCATTACAAAAAACTTCTTAGCATACATTGATGAGGCTAATCACTAAATGAATTCAAGGAACAAGTGATTTTTTGGGACAAATGCTACTAAAACACCTGACCTAACCATTGCCATGAATACTAGGGACTTTTTATGGTTCAGAGTGACTTCTTGATACAGGGAAACGTGCTTAATTGTGAAAAAGTTGCCAAAAATATAATGTTCAACGTCCATTAATGGAATATGGATGACAAAGGAGGAACTTGCTTATTTTGCCATGGCCTCTATGAATGACAGTTGCTGACTCGGAATGTTGAACTAGAGGTGAAGCTGCTCAGTACTGAAAGCAAATGACTAATGCAACGGGGTTTTCACTTTCCTTTTATATATGGTAAACAAAACAGAGGGAAACCTACAATTAATGTAATGAATTAACGGAGTGGCAGATGAGGTCACAGGGTATGGTGGGTGAGCTGGATGGAAATGAATGGGAATGGAAGATGACGTAGTAGAGGTGATGTGGAGCAAACAATTCTGGGTGGCCCGCTGTGGGGGTAAGGAGTGTATGGGAGTTTAATCAAGGTTGAAACCCCACAATGATCATGGGTTGTTGATTTCAATTAGCCATGTTGACGTTAGGGTAAACTACAGGGGTTGGGTTATGAATTATAACCCATGCTCCTTTCTCCCCCACAGAGCACTTTACCTGTCTCCCTTGCCAATATTTGATCACATTTTTCTGTCATGTTCAGGATTTAGTTGATGTGTCGGGCCCACTTTCACAACATCTTAAATGCTATTATTAGTGTAACAAATAATCCAGAATTTATAATTCTCTTTTAATTTTTAGAACTTAATATTCAATTTTTTTGGGTTTTGAGTAATATTAAAAATGAAAATTTAAATGAAAAAGTAGGCTCAACACCTGGTTCCACCTGGGGATATTGCTTTTGTCACAGAATCACTAAGAACTATAGATTAGTTCCTTCACTTCAGACATGGAGTCATGTATTGCTTCGCTAGATTCAACTTTATGACAAATGTACAATGGATTCACCCCGGTATTTACAATGACAACGTGTACATGACTTAGAACTAGAAATAATGTTTGAGGTACTGCCCATTGACAGGGAGTTGTAAAGTATCACCATCAAGGTTCTCCAAGAAAAAATGTATTATTTTCTCTTGCCTCTGTAATCTTCAATGGGCCATACAAGAGAGGGTTAAATTTCCCATGTTTTCCCTTGTCTTCTCTCTTGTTATCCAACCTTAACACCAAGTCTCCAGTTTCAAAATCAATTTCTTTAGCTTTTCTATAAAAAATACCCTTCATTTTTTATTGATAGATAATCAAATTATCTCTTTCCTTATCTCTTGTTTCATTCAACTCGATTACCTTATGCATCAACCTCACTAAGTCATTGGGTTCTTCTTTGGCCTCCTGAATCATTGCAATTACAGGTTTCATAAGCTGATTAGGAAATAGGGCTTGAGTTCCATACACTAGCTTGAAAGGTGATTTGCCTGTAGGCCTTTTTTTGGTCACTCAGACGACCCAAAGAGCAAATTTTAATTTTGAATCCCAGTCCTTCTGATTCTCTACATTGGTTTTCTTAAGATTTTTTTTCAATGTTTTGTTGGTGGATTTAGCCAATCCATTCCCTTGAGGGTCATAAGTTGTTGAATGAGATAGAATGACATTATATTTTTGACAAAAAGCAACAAACTTAGTTGAACTAAACACTTGAGCATTATCAGTTATGATTTTGATGGGGCACCCAAATCTACTAAAGATGTTTTCCTCTAAAAACTTCATCACCACTTGGTCATTTTCCCTTTTAGTAGGTACAAGTTCTACCCACTTGGTGAAATAATAAGTCACTATAAGAATCCATTTGTACTATCCACTCGAAGGTGGATTAATTTCTCCAACGAATTCTAGTCCCCATTGCCTTAATGGTTCTTCTACTAAGTCTGGGATTAAGGGCAATGGGGCTAACTTCTTCTTTTCAGCGAAAAGCTGACACTTTTGACAACTTTTGACAAACCTATATATATCACCAAATTTTGTGTGTAGTGAGCTTCCACTGTAATGGCCACCACATAACATTTCATGATAATCCTTAATCATTTCTGTAGACTGATCTTCTATCAAACATAGCAGAAAAATTCCTTAGGATCTTTCTAGTACAATCTACCCTCCACAATAACATATGATTGTGCCCTTATTCTTAATGCTCTATATCTTGTTCTATCTAATGACTAAGGACAAGGAAGAAAACATAAATAGTGAACTACGTGCTTATATAATTCTGAGTATAAAAATTTGTTTCGAATATTCATACATGGATTTGAGTTTTCTTTATTCCATTTACTTATTTCTTCTTTTTCAGGTGTTAATAAATTGATTCACAAGGCCTGAAAGTTTGACTCAGCCACCATCTTCACCAATCCCTGTCCTTTCACTAGTATGGTTGGATTTATATCTAGGTCATATTCTTGGATCTTAGCTATCCATTTTCCTCTTTTACCCTCCACATCACTCTGGACTAGGACATCCTTCACTGCATCATTTGGCACATAAGCAATAATCTATGATTGTATAACATAAGTCCTGAAGGATTTTATGGCCTTCACCAAGGCATATACCTGCTTTTCAAGAATATTGTATTTGATTTCAGCATCCCTGAGCACCTTACTAAAGAAAGCAACTGACTACTCTTTACCTTCATCATTTTTCTTTAACAAAACAACAACTACCTGATTATACCTGGAGAAACCATTGACCATTGACATTCTAAATGATCCAGTTACCTTCTTCAACACATGATCCATTTTAGGTAATGGTTGGTTATCTTTTAAGGAGGCTCTGCTCAAATTCCTAAAATCCACAAATAACCTTATTTCTCCATTTTTCTTCCTTACAGGTATTAAATTGGCCACCTAATCAGAGCACTGGAGTGGAATTATTATCTTGGAATCAAGAAGCTTCTTAACTTCATTCTCAATTGATGGCAAATGCAAAGGATTGATCTGTTTGAGTTTTTGTTTGAATGATTTAATCCCTTCTTTCAGGGGAATCTCGTGTTAAATTATGTTCACATCATATGTCTTGATATCCTCATATCACCAAGCAAAAACATCAGTGTACTTCTTGAAAAGATCAATATACCTTTCTTTATAATTAAATGGAACTCCCTTAAACAATTTGACTAACTTTTCCTCCTTGTGGGTTACAATGTTGCAATATTGAATCTGTTCATCCTATGAAACTTTCTCTGAACTAACAGCGACATCATTAGAATTAAAAGTCTTTCAAGAGGGACAAGTCCTCTTGGAAAAACATTATATTTCAATTGAATGATCTTCTGATTAACTATAGACCTTTTAACATCACCTACTTCTACATTTTTTGTTACTACATCCCCATCTTGATCAACTTTCGAGCCTTGAAAGTCTTCATTCATTGTCAAGAACTCCTTAATTTGTTGGTCATCCTGGAAAACCTATCAGTGATTTATGTTATCTAGAACCGATGGTCTGTACTTCATTTCGACCTCATACATCAATCTTAGATTTATAGGAGGTCTAAAGGCACTGGCTTCCACAGCCAAGGAGCCTGCTAACCTATTCCCATCTCTTGGAATGAACTGTATATTGAAAGCCTCAAAGAAATTCTCAAATAAATCCTAAAATTCATTTCTATATGCCCTAAGTCTAGGGTGCTTTGTTTGACAATGATTTTTATCTTCTTTATAATCAATTCTGAATCTCCAAAAACAAATATAGACTGAACCCCCATTTTTTTGGTGTTTGAAGAGAAATGATTAAGGATTCATATTCTGCCACATTGTTAGTTGCTTCAAACTCCAATTTAAAAGAAAATAGCATCATGTTACCTCCAGGTGTAATGAATAGGAAACCAACACGTTTTCCTTCCTTAGAGTAAGCACCATCAAAAAAACACTTCCATACTCCTTCTGTTTGTAGCTTTGTATTTACACTCGTTGAAGTGAGCTGCCTCTAATTATCTTCATCCAGTTCTACATTGTCATGCAGCATAAAACAAGAGAAATCATCTTTATCTTGGCTATACATAGGTGAATTATTTTCTCCATTCTTTGTAACTGTTTTAAAAAATTTTGTTTGTCTATACAACCTTCCTTCTTCCCCACCCAAAATCGGTATAATAGCATAAGTAAAGTCCAATTTCAGAACTCCTTCAGATTTAGCTCCCAGGAACTAGACAATAGAATTCCAAACCTAGCAGTGATATCTACTACTACTACATCCATTACTAAGTTTTTGGATGGGATCTGAGCTAATGACACCTCCATATCCTTAATGAAATCAAGACACTTGACCTTATTTGAATCAAAGGAATATAGGTCTTTGTAGGGCTTAGTGACTTGCAAATTCAGCTGCTTCATCACTAACAGTGGCATGAGGTTATGTGAAGCTCCAGAGTCGAGAATATATTTATGTAAGATGAAGTCATCAATTAATAAATAAATGTAGAAAGGGGGGTTGAATAATCTACCTCCTCCACATGTGGGCCAAAAACAACTACTAGTTCATCTTCTTGTAGATTCACAATCTCATTTACATTCACATTTTGAGACAAGTTGATAAACTCAGTAATCTCCTTTCTGTAAAATGGGGCCTTGACCAACTCTATGAGAGGTACCTGAATTTTAATCTTCTCCAATTCTTTAGTGAGACTAAATGCATGGACCTATCTTACATTCTTTTCTGTTTCGTCTTCACTTTTCATCATAATTAGAATTTCTTCGAGAATGGAAACAATTGTTTCTAAAGGAATTTTATCAGTTTTACCTTGGGAGGACTCACCCTCATGCATCTGAGTTTTACTATTTATACCCTGCTACTACTTTCCTTTATTCAATTGTTTTGCAGGCTGTGTCTCTTGTGGAGTCGCCTTTTGTGAGGGAGCAGGAACTTTCTGCTCACCTTCATTTTCTTGAACTCTAGATCTTTTTCTTGATCTCAAGTCATACTTCTTGTGTAATTTTGTTTTCATAAAATAAGTAAACTGCTTCCAATACTCATCAATTTCATTTTCATCAAAAGTAACATCCACTTCAGCATATTCCTCTTCTTCTTCAATACCTATCTCATCTTCATTCCCTGTATCCAATGTGGAAATATGATCATCATGATCTTTAGAATATTATTCTGATGCCTCACCGAGATCTACCTCTAAGTAAAGTGGAGCTTGTACCTGATCTTGTTCATTTCTTTCCCTCTGCAAAATCTGGAAAGGTTTTCTTCTATATTGGGGATTAAAGCCTCTATTTTGTTGTACTTGCCTTTGAGAATTTTCATTCTCCAATTCCAATTTAATCAATTTGCTAGAAAAAAAATGATCACCTTATTCATATCGTCTAATGTTTGATTTTGAGATGTTTCCTCTTTAGCCTTTCCCTTATATTGGGTAAGTTTTGTCTCCAGTGCTTTGCCTGCAGCCACTAGATTTGCCTCTATTTCTAGAGCATCAATTTGAATCTTGTCAAGGGTTGTGGATCTTCTCTCCCTTAATGTGAATCCAAATTTTGATTCAAATGTCCCTGCAAAAGTCCCTTTGGCACCAGTAGGAGGGTGCTTAATCTCCACTGGAAGACTGTTGTAAATATTGTTGAACCTTCTAATGAAATCAACAATGCTTTCATTAGATTTACTTTTAATAGAATTAAATTCTGTAAGTGAATATCCATGATCTCGATTCTCTTCCCATCTCTGGGTGAACTAGTGCACCATTTCTTCCCAACTAGGGATGAAGTTACTAGCAAGCCCTTTAAACCATTTTCTAGCTTCACCATCTAAAGTTTTCATAAAAAGTCTTAAGACAACATCCAAGTGTTCAACATTAAGATTTTCTGCAAAGTTACAGAACACCGCTATATGTTTCTCTGCTATTTGTTCATCTTTCCCTAAGAAGCGAGGAATAATATTTTAAGTATTCTTGAGGCATTGGATTTAATTGTTGAGGTAACTGAATAGGTGCATACCTATTCAGCAAGAATGCAGGTGATGCCATGTTTACACCTGAATTTGTTGAACTTTGAGTACTAGCAGATGCAGAACCTACCTGAAAGGTAAATGGAGTATAAAAATGAGGTAATGTAGATATAGATTCAGGTTGAACAACTATATCAGATATATTTTCACGTACTGAAAAAGAGATAGACTCTAAAGGTTGTTCTTGAAATTTAGGTTCTTGAAATGGAATGAATAGAAAAGGTGATTTTTTTGCTAACATTTTGGGTGAAAGAGGTGAAGAACTGCTGTCAGGTCTAGACAGTTTGGGACTCAGTGTGGATAGAGTTTTTGGCTTCCCAACCCTCTTAGAAACTAATCTCTCAGGGTCTGAAAGAACTTGAGCTTTCTGCTGTGAGGTATCTGACCTCGTATGAGGCCTTTTTGAAGCTAGAATTGCAATTCTTATTCAATAAAACCAAATTTTTCCTCCTCACTGAACAACCAGAGGAAAATATTTAGATACCTAGGGAAAATATTCTTGTCTTCGTCCTCGGCAACAATGCCAGTTAATGTTGTCCCTTACGAAACCGATTTCTAGGCTATGGAGAAATCGTTCTTATGACATTAAAATTTTATTATGCATGTCACTTATTTGTATAATGTGTCTTCTTTTTTAGGAGTATGAAGAACATGATCTTCAAACCTTAGTATATAGTTGATGTGAAAGCCTCAAGATGCCATGTGGTGTTGGATATGTGTGAAGAATTCTTTGAGAAGTTAAAGATAATATGTTGTGTTTAACATAAACTATTATATTTAACTTAAAAGAAATAGAGATAAAGAATTTTTAAACATGGGAGCGCTATTTTAAGGAAATTTAAATTTATTCACAGAAGTAAACAAAGACCTGCAACTTCATTACCATATTTAAAGAGATAGAGAGATTACAAGTCATACCCAACACTGTATGGAAAACTCCTGATTCTTTCATTAATAATCAATTTATCAATTACAAAATGTGTAGTCTTCATATTCTTCAAAAATCAGACCTTTCTTCTTTGATTTTTCATCCTTTTATACATCATAAGGCAATTGGTAACTACCAAAACTGTTAAACTACTTAACTACTTTCTAACTACTTGAAGTAAAAGTCATTTCAAAACATTACATTGGACAGTAAAAGACACCTCAGTTTCCTTAGGAAATAAGATAACATAAAATGGAAAGGAATGAAACTATGATTGGTGAGTGCTGGTCAATGTTCGAATCAGTGGCTTAAATAGATGGTCCTGCTGGTTCATCTTTTGTCTTCTCTGTCGTCCACTCTTTGCATTTTCTCCCCAATGGTACATGTGACTTTGGTGCTTCTTCCAATTTGTTGAGTTTCATTCTACATGTTGTAATCCTACTGTAAGTAGGCTTGTCTATAAACATAGTATGAACACCATCCACATAAGCTTGAAATCTTTATTAAGATAATTCACAATAGTTGGTCCCTTCAGTACTGTTGTCTTCTCATGGGTGTTGTCAACTTTGCTTTTCACCTCAACTAGCAAGGTCTCATATGTTTTCCATGGTAGCAAGTTTCCTTTTAAATTCCAACAAGAGGGAAGTCGAGCTCTAACTCTTTTATCAACCAAGATGTTAAACTTGGAAACTGCTTCTTTTATCTCATTTATATTCTTCTCAACAATATTTCTATAAATGTTTCTGACAATCATCTTATTAAAATCTATTACACATAGTGTTATGTCTGTAATGTCATGCTCCTTTAGCTCTGAAGCATACTTAGAATTAATAAAATCTATCATTCTTTTTTCAAACTTTTGATCTGTCTAATGCTTTTTGTTTGTCCTACATAACCACACTTTCCATCTCTCTCACAATTGATTTTTCATCACACATAATAACATGGAACTCCCAGATGATCCTGATAATTGCAATAATTTCATCCCATAGAATCTCCCTAGCTTGAATTAAGTACATATTTCCCTTCATATTCTCCTTTAACCTTTTAATTTCCTCTTCAACCCTTAGAAGGTCTTCTTTGTATTTCTGTATGTTTTCCTTCTCCATTCTAGCTTCTTCTTCACTTACATTTAAGAGTTAGAGGCAGTTTCCATGTCCCTTTGTTCTTTATTCACATCATGCTTGGCCACCTTTAACTCACTCCCTAGCTGTAATATTTGTGCTACTGGATCCATTGTATTGGTTGGCATCACTACTGTGCAAAAATGAGTATCTACCCGTTTTTGTAGCTTAACCAATGATTCTTTAAGTAAAGAAACTTCTTCAGTTTTCTGCAATACATCCTATAATAGCTTGTCCTTTTCATTCTTAACTTCATCTATCCTTGCAGCCATAGGATGCTCACTTGTAGGCAGATTCAACTTCTTCTTTAAAATTTCAATCTTTGACTTAGCAGATTGCAACAATTTTTGCATTGTAGGTTGATCATCAGGGTTGACTCCTATTTTAATAATAATATTATTTAATTCATCCACCTGGGAATTTAGGGCCCTAGAGTTGGTTTTTTCCAACTTTAATTTCTAAATTACTTTATGTAACATTTTCTCTACTTTAATAGAAACTGCATTTGTCTTATGTAAAGCATTGACAATCAATTGTCGAGACTGCATGTGCAAATTGATCTTGTCAAGCATAGGAAGCTTATGAGTATCAACAATCAAATTAATAGTTTTGAAATTACTGGTGGACCCAATTGACATCTCAGTAGGATGAGAGAATGAAATTTTAAGTTGAGTTTTCTCTAAGTCCATAGCAAATAATAATTGGGTTTGCTCAAGAACAACTTGAGACTCAGCCTAAGCCTCCATATTTGACTTTACTTTCTGATTTCTCTCAGCTACCTCGATAAAACATTCTTTGAACCAGAGGAACCTAATCATGAAAAGGTTCTTTGGATGATGGAGAAGCTGATACACCCTCTGTTTCTCCCAATTGGATTACTAAACTAGGATGTGCTGAATGTTGGAAATAATACTGAGAGGGGGGGTGAATCAGTATTATCAAATTCTTTTCAATATATCTTCCTTATTTATACTTTGAATTATTCTTTGTATGTTAGTACCATAAAATAATGAGCATGAACAAGAAAACATGATAGTCACACCAAAGAACACCATATATAAGGTGGAAACCCAATGTGGGTGAAAACCACCTGCTGCAATATGTCTCTATCTTATTTTCAATTTAGAAACTTCCTTTACAATGATCTTGTACTGGTGCGTCCTTCTTTACCAGTACGCAAGCTGCAACCTGCAGAGAGCTACAACTCTCTCTCGTTTTCCAGTCTCTCCTGGAAGGGAGCAACAACCCCCTTTTCTCTTTTACTTCTTTAGGGACCACGTTTCATTAATTTTCCAACTGGATCCATGAACATCAAATATTCATCAAGTACATGAAAATCACCCAATCTCCTTATACAATAAACCAATGAATCACCCACTTTTTAGAATGCTGTAACAGAAAAGAATATCAGAAATCTAAACCCAGAACTTTGTTGAAATAGATAAAATACAATCAACAATTGTTTCAAGATAAGACCGCAACTTCACCAACAGGGGCCTGCGTATATCCGCAGCTCTTTTGAGACAGAACTACGCAGATCCACACTGGTTGTTCTTCTGCTCTGCGAACTTTTCTTCAGATCTGCACCTTCACTTATGACTTACTGCGTAGACCCGCACTGTGCCTTCTTCTCGCCTGTGTACCTCGCACTTCGCGCTTGACTGTGCTGCGTGCGCCCCGCACTGTGCCTTCTCCTGTACTGCGTACCCCACACTGCGCCTTTGACTATGCTGCGTACCCACGCACTGCGCCTTTGGATCGCCTGCGGACTTTTGATTAAGGCCAGATTTTCAATACACCAATGTGCCACAGCCAGTCAGATCCACATATTTGTTCATGCGCCTGAGAGATCACAACATGCCAATAGATTCACCTTAAGTTAAGTTATCTCCTTAAATTAGATCTAGCTTTTAAAAACCAATCACCCAAAATTTCAGATCTCAAGATATTCAAATTTCACAAGTGTGTGGCCAAGAGATCTCCTTTCCTTTTTATAGGCAAGCCCTTCTCAATACCATGGTCCAAAACCATAATAACACAATACCATGAACCCAATACTTGGGATCAACACTTTTGGATGCAATACCATGGACAAAAACCATTTGATCAAAAACTGTCGAGCTAATACCATGAACCATTCATGAAGATTCCCACGTGCACACGCTTTTATGCATTGGAGAGAGTGAAACTTGGGTCCGCACCTTCTAAACATATCACCTGCATACTTGCACGCACTCCATGGTCTGCGTACCTGCGGGTCCGCGACTTCTTCTAGGATTACCTGCGTACCTCTTAATTTCCATGATTTTGAGTGCCTGAACTGAGATTAGCTACAAGAGTGAGTTGCCATCAAGTACAACACTTGTACCATAGAGCCAAACTAGAATCATAATGCCAACTATCTCCCCCTTTGGACTTGATGGCAACCTCAAGATCCTCAACGTCATTCTCCCCCTTTGACATCAAGGGCAAAGGGTTATGCTCCCCCTAAGAACATGCTCCCCTGATGATAAATCAGATTTGCAAAGACCATAAATGACCAAGAGACATATTGCAGCAATATTCAGACCAGCATCCATGAACTCCTTTTGTACTTCCTCCATAATGCCAACAATGCATTGTATGCTCCCCCTGAACCTGTGCCATTCGATCTTCGACCAATCCGCAAACCAGCACATGTACACATATACCCAGATGAACCTTGCGTACAACCAACACTTAGAAGAGATTCAACAACAAGGTGATGCATCAACAACCCACAGCTTTTGCCTGAAGTATTCAAAGGTCTCCCTGGGCAATGGTTTGGTGAAAATATCAGCAACTTGTTCCTTAGAAGGAACATACTCCAACTTGACCTTTTGTTCAATCACTTTTTCCCTGAGAAAGTGATACTTGATCGGTATGTGCTTGGTCTTTGAATGCATGACTGGGTTCTTTGAAATG
>APFE031405395.1:32519-45605 GCA_000404065.3 Pinus taeda | reverse complement strand
AATAATATTATTGTTTATTAATTTTTAACAATATTATTCTCTAATAATACTTAATTATTTATTATCTAATTGTCGTGCACCTCTAGTTAGCCTATTTTTTTCCCTTGTGTAGTTAATGATACTTTCTTTATCAAATTCCACTAGGAATTGGCTATAAAACTCCTAATCCAAACAATAAGGTAATTTCATTTCAAGAAATATATGTAGGCTACAATTGGTACCCTCATAACCTTGCATACCATGTCATCAGATTCCATGTTCACTTCTTAATTGAACCCTACATTTATTTTTTCCTTTCTACTATGATATAACTATCCTTGATGGGGGTGGCCACTTCACACCATAACATCATATGTTATTGTTTACCCTTAATGAATTAATATTTATAGATCCTTAATACTATGACCTTATCAATATTGATGAGTGCCCTGCCTTTTCTAATAGCTCATATTAGTAGAGTAGCATTAACGCTAAATTCATGTGACATTTAATACCACACCCTGGATTTTTATGATTGTCATCCCTCTCGACTTCTTGAAAATTATGGAATTGATTTTTATGGCCCATATGGTATATGCTAAACGTGCCACAATCAAGTAATGACACACTAACTTAGCCCATATGAACGAACTAGCCTTCGTATCCTTCTATGCGAACAGTGGGATTGTGGGTTGGAAAAATCAATATATGAAGGTTGTGCCCTTAACACTAATGCCAAACCCACGTATATTCCTTTGCCTCCAATATTTTCGTGTGTCATTCAAACTTGTTAGAGACTAGATACCTCTACGAGCTATGGAATACTCCTAGCCATTTGGCAATGACTTTGCACATGGCTGTCAAGGTGCAGTTGGGAAATGGATCGAACTACAGTCAAGTGGGGTTTCTCCATACATTTCATCATTTTTAATTATATGAGATCACCATTAATTTGGTCTTCAACATATTCAATTCAAAATTACCTCTTTAAAATTCATGTTATGGTTCTCCCTAGTATCTTACGAGAGGTCCATCCTACCTAGGCTCCTTCTCATCATTACAACAATGTTGGCCAAAATTTTCTAGCGTCCTTGGGTGAGTTGAGACCCCTTCTTTGTTTGCAGCCCTTCTTAGGCATTTTGACAAAAGGATAGAATGTTTACATAATATGTCTTCTTCACTAAGATATTATTTCCGACATTTTTCTTTTGCAGAGGATTCCTTCATCCAGATTTGGGTTTCCTCTATGGATCTTCTCATAAGGATTTTCGCTAATATCTGCTCAAATTTTAGATTGCGAAGGATTGAGAAACTTTATGCCTCCACCGATAGGTATAACCTTCCTTTATTTTCAGTTTTATGCATTATCCTGCCTAATGTATGCATTTCCTCTCTAACTTAGTTTCTTGTTGCTCTTTCAGTGTTGTTGTCGAGGATATTCGGTGTAATATTTTCATCCTGGACATCACGGGTACAATGCCTGAGTTTAGACATTTTTTTTCTAATTATGGTTTCACTTATGGAATCAATTCTGTATTTTTATTGGTATGGTATTTCTCTGCACTTCCACTAGTTGTGGAACTTCCCAAAAACCTCCATCCTCACACTATAAGTACCGTTTAAATTCACAGGAATTTGGGGTTTTAATTCAATGTCAAATTTGATTTAATCATAATGTTTCCTCTAAATTGGCGTCTCGTTACTAATACCTCTTGGGTATTGTATGAATCTCTTATATCATTAATTATCCATCCAGAACTTCCGCTCCACTCACTACTTCTTGCAAGTAACAACCCTTCGTACCTATTTATTTGTAACATTGTTGGATTATCTTTTTTATTTCAATTCATGTTTTGGCTAATAACTTTTTGGTTTTTACTATATAATGTAATTATAATAGTTTTATGTTATCTTTGTTTCATGTAATGAAAGAGAAGGTTGTAGCCTCGATCCATGTGACAGTTAACCCCATATACAATTTTATTGAGTTGAGGGCTACCAACGCTTGCCACCATATGATTTAATGATCTATGTATTGACACTTTCTTTAAACTCCCTTTGCAGGTAGGAGAAAAACATTTCTTGTTAGGGCATGCCCATCATTTTTGGGCCTTGAGGCTGGAGTCAGAGACTAATAGTGTGGTATACTCACACAAGTCAATCCATTATTCATGTTATCGTGAAAGGGTATACTTAAGAGAGGCGTGCATTCTACCTTTGAAATCTCCCCTTAATTTTGAGTTATGACTACTGTCATCATAGTTTATATACACTTATTGATTTGAGTTTATGTAGATAAAAATCATTTCCCCAAAATAGGGATATTTGTCAAAACAGGGATATTTGTAAATACTATGGGTGATTTGCTGAGGTATTTACTCTAACTCTTATAAACTCTGATATTTAATAACTTTGGTTGGTCAAGTTCGGGTTTATTCCTACACTTATTCTTTCTGTATGGAGTAATTGTGAGAATACATATGCCAATTTTGGATGGTTTATGTTGGTATCTACTGCTCTATGATTGAATTTATTAGTAACTTTAAATTTCCTTCTATGTGTGAATATTAAAATGATTCAAGCGATTTTAATACGTGCCTAAGCTAATTTCTCTATTATCTTCATCCCTTAAAACACTTTCCATATAACAAGAATTTATATGGATATTAAAATGATATTTGTAACATCCCTGGTGAAAATTTCATGTAATATAAATAATATTATATTTATATATTATATAGTATTATATATATATGGCCACTGTGATGGGACACATATTCCAAGTTGAATGGTGGGGAAAACATCCTAATGGGTGTTGATTTGGTTTATTATGGCTAAGGAAATTGGCAAAGGAAATGGAAAAGGCTTTGGGAAGGCATGACGCATTTAGTGGCATTTTATTTATGAAAATAATGGAAATTAGGATAAAATTAAGGAGAAATGTCACAAGTTGCATGTGATCAGTAAAATGAATGAAAATAATGGAAAATGAAGAAAATAGAGGCCTCATTAATAAAAATGTTTTTGAAGATCAGTGGGAAAGACTTGATCAGTTCAGGTTTGGAGCTCTCTCATTATTCTCTCTCTCTCTCTCTTGCTCTCATACTCTTGGGTACTAAGAGTTTTCTTGGAGCACCATTGCAAAGTGTGGAATACTTGTATTTTTGGAGTTAGAAGGTAAAGGAAGAGCAGGGAAAGAATAAAAGAGCATTGGTATCAGCAGCCACAATGGGTTTTTCTTGTAGATATCAGTTGCATGTATGTTTTCCTCACTAGTTTTTGCATGCATGGCACATGCATGTGGTTTCTTGGTCATGATCTATCACTAGCATGGAGGATTACCTGGATTGACATTAGGTTTGCCTAGCCTAGACATTTTCTATATACCCATGGTGTGGCGGGTCTATTTTCTTTTTTTTTTGGTTACTTCTCATGTTTCTTTAGCTTGGGCTTAGTTATTAGTTCCTAGAAGCCTTGGTTCGACAAAAACATTGGAGCCCTATAATGGATTGGGTTGAGTTAGTAGTCCAAGAAAGCTTGCTTGGACAAATTATATATAACCTTGGTTTGACAAACACTCTCAAGCCCTTGGTGGATTGAGTTACTAGTTCCATATCCCTAGTTTCACAAACGCTCTAGAGCTCGGTAAAAGTTGTGGATTGAGTTAATAGTCCTGGAGCCTTGGCTGGAAAAATGCTCTGATGTCAGTGTAAGATGTAGGTCGAGTTACTAGTCCTTCAAGTCAGGATGGAACACACACTTTGGAGTCCTTGAAGCCTGGGATAGAGACCGATCTGATGTTGGTTTTGTGATGTCCAGCCGTGAGGTGGAACCACTACTTGATGGGCTGAGGTGGATGGCCTCTAGAATCCCTCAATGATTTTTGACTGATTTATTCTATGAGAACCCACATTCATGGTTGGAATATGGCATAATGGTGAATGGTTGAAGAGAGATTTGGCTTAGCCATTCTATAGTCGGATAAAACATGGAATTTCCATCCTCGATTTGGGTTTTGCATCATTAATGACATATTATTTCTCCTTGTATCTCTATGAGGATTATGTTGGATTATATGTGGTTTATATGGCTATAATTTCATTGATAATTTTGTCCCTATTATGCTGGTTATTTACATGTTTTATGAAAGTAATGATGTGTGGCTCTCATCATGTTTGTACTTGTAATGGAATGATCAATGCATCTATGACCTAATGGATGGAATGGTAGTTCATGTGTTGAGGCATCAATGGTTCTTAGCGATTCTCAGCTAAGTATGTGGCCCTAATGTTCAAAACTATTAATTACACTTATAGAATACATATTTCCAATATGGTTGAGGAAATGCATGTCATGGCTTGTAGGGGTCTAGTTAAGGTCTTGAACTAGTATTTGATTTAGTACTGTCATTTCCATGTTGTTTTACTGATTTGAAGAGGCAATGACCTAGGTTTTGGGCCTCAAAAAGTGACTTAAATCCTAGAGTCGCTGGAATAGCACTAACATTCTTTGGTATCTAGTCACTGGCAGGCAAGCTTATGAGAGTGACTTTGGCTTTCTAGTTGCCCTCTTGCTTATAGTATGGGAGCGATTGAGGCTTAAGTTGTCAAAAAGATAGGGGTGACACAAAGGAAAGTTGTCTAAAGTATTAGATTCATTCCTAAGGGTCCTTTACTTGATGATTAATGTTTGTATGTTGTGTCTCTGTTGCTTCCACTTCGTTAACATTTCCTAGGAGGTCGAATCATATCATAGTGGCCTCTCATTGCATGTTTACACTGGTTGGTCGGTTTCTTTGGTAGAAATGGCAGGAGGGTTTTAAAGAGTGGTATTAAAGCATGTTTGTGTTCTCCTTGGGCTATGTGTTGATCATGCTTTCACGTTGGTATCATACATGTTCCTTATGCATGTAATCCATGTTCTTGTTGCATTTACATGGTGCTGATCATGGTTGTATTGATGTCTCCATCTGAAGGTTGAAGGTGTTGCCATGGAGTATGTCTTCATGTGTGAATGGTTTATTATGTAGTTATTATGCTTGTATGGTCTTGGTTATAGTTATGCATGAATAGTAGGGAAAACATGCCTTGTGAAGCCATTATATGAAATTTAGGTCATCATAGTGATATTGGTTGTTATGATGCTAATGTGTTGGTTGAGATAGAACAAGAGATGCATATCATCATAATGAGGTTGTAGCATTGGAATTTGGGGTAAGAGCATATTTTCATACAGATATTGTATGTTTGGCATGTAGGTATGTAAGTCAAGGATTGTTATATGCATTAGGTTTATATACATTAGGTTTATGTACATGTCTTTTGTTGTTATGGTTACATTTTTGATAGATGATAGTTGATTAGTATAGTCATATGCACATGCTTCTCATGGTCATGAATGAGAGTAACATGTGGTTGTCTGCATTACTATTTTTGTTTTATGTTAGATAACTTGATGATCATGTTATATGTTTTTTATGAGTATGTTATAGGTTAACTTGTTGTTGGTATATGTTAGTTAACTTCATGATTAGGGTTTTCACATTAATATCTTGAGGTTATATGTATCATTCTATATTGGATTGGACTATGCAGATGGTTATCGTTACGATATTAAGGTATGAGTTTACATATTTTTGATGAATTTGCACACGTGGTTGCTATGCATGAACAATAAATTCTTATGAGTTTATGATGAGAACATGTTAGTTAGTTAGTCTTATGGATATTGTGATCTTATTTATGTTTGAGTTGACATGTTGTAAAGTTATATCTTGCTAACTAGATTGATTGTGTAGACAAGATAGCCTCCTCTAAGATACACTAAGATATGAGTTTTCTTATGTAGTATAGTTGGTGCTGGATTGTTTGATTATGTCATCTAGATGCTTTATCTAACATGGTATGTTTGTGAGTTGTTTGAATGTTTAATTAATTGCATGATATAATTATGCATTCTAATAATCTTGTTTTAAGATGATTTTATCAACACATATGTGTTGCAATAGTTGATATTACTGGAGTATAGTACAGGATAGTTGTAGCATTATGTCTAATAACTCTGAGTTGACTATGGATTATGATGTGATTGCTAGTCTTGGTAAAGGTTTATTTCAAATTGATAGATATGATTGTCTTGGGATTCAGAACATGTGATTCGGAACATATGATTGTGTAAACAATTGTAGAAAACATGTTTGGTATTCACGTGAAAGGACATCAATTGATGTGTTCACATAACTGATATTTGGGTGATGTGGCAACGCATAGTAAGCCTCGATTGAAACAAGGTAAAAAGGGTAAAAGGAAGGAATTGGGCAATAATTTCTTTGGCTATATTGGGAAACTCTAATTCCAGGGGAATGGGTGCTTTGCAAATAGGAAGTATTCTTAACCTTAATCTCATCTCACATTATGTGGATATGTGTTATATTCATGGACATGTATTTGAAAGGTATATCAACTAGGTTATAGGTATATTTGTCAAGGGAATTGGAGTCCCTTGAGATGTCGCATAGATAAAAAGATAAAAAGATAAGGTAGCTGGTGTATTGTTATGCTATATATACACAAAAAGTTATGTGTTTATGGTGTTATGATGTAGGGGATTTCCTCGCAAAATAAATTTCCATGAAATTTTTAAGAAGTCTCAGATTGAGCTTTCCTTGGGAACCATGGGGATTGAGTCATGGTGTCTATTGTCAGTCTTGTGCTTTTCATCTTTTATGAATTGTGGAGCTTGATTATGGTTTTCCTTATGTCTGGTTCAATGCCTTGGCACTTTGTTGTGGTGTCATATTGTTATTGACTTTCATGGTTTTTCTTCTTAGTTGTTTCTTGTCTTTCCTTTTATGTTTTGAGTCTTGGGTTTGGAAAAGAGAAAATTTGATGGATATCAAGAGATCTATGTGCTAGCCAAATAGTAATTTATGATTCATATGAAGCTTTGTGCATGAGTAAGCATAGCGAAGGCTAAGACTATGAGAATGAGTTGGAGTGGTTGGGTCCTTTGGTGTAAATGAAGAATGACAAGATAGGTGAGAGAAAGGCAACCAAAAAAGCTAAAGTAAATGGACCTGAGATGTTGGATTTCTTGACTGAGTTACGAATGGTGGTTCCCAATGTTGTGCATGAATAATGGAAGTTCTCTTAGCCTTGGCCTTGATATCTAGTATTTATGTGGTGATCATGATTTCTTTATGCTAATGATTATATGCATATATGTATGTATGTATGCTATGATGTGATAGGGTCATCATGGATCATGATTCTTTTATGCTGATGTTTACGTATATGCATGTATGTGTCTATGTATCTATGTCATTGTCTGATAGGGTCATCAAGAATCATTCTTGTGGAGGAATGATTGCTTATGCAGATAAATTACATGAATAGGTTATTGGTCTTACGAGGAATGAATTGGGAAGAGTATTCATGAAAAATATATCGGGTCAGTATCATGTGTTTATGAGTTGATATTATGTGATTATATCATGTCTATGTTATGGACAGGTTGTATCAACGGATACATAAGCGAAATTAAAGCAGTGTCGTTTGCGACATGCTAGGACAAGCATGGATAAGACAATGTAAGAAAGGATGCTTTGTAGAGGTAGTTTGGTTTCAAATGTGTGGTATTATTGTTGGTAATATGTCATAAATGATGTACATGTTACATTTGTGATGATTGTGTGCATTCATTATTGTGCATATGTAGTGTGTGTATGTGTTGTTTAAGCAATATTATGTACAGGGTGTTAGTACAAATAGTGTTGTATGAATGCTACATATTTAGTGTTGGTATAGATGGTGCTATGCACATATTGGATATATAGGGTTCTATACATATTGGATTGTGTGCATGATGGTATGTGGTGTTGTATGCATATGGTTCTCTACGCATGTTGGATATGTGGTGCTGTGTACAAATGATGTTATGTACATATTGGATACGGAGTGTTATGTACATGTGGTATTGCTTGCATGTTGTACATGTGGTGCTATGTACATATGGTGTGGTGTGCATGACTGTAAAAGTGGTGCTAAGTGCATGTGGTGTTGTGTACATGTTGTACAAGTGGCATTGTGTGCGGGTGGTGTTGTGTACATGTTATGCATGTGGCATTGTTTACATGTGGTGTCACGTACATGTCATGCATTTGGTACGATGTACATGTGGTATTGTGTACATGTTGTACAAGTAATGTAGTGTACATGTGGTGTTGTGTACACGTTGTGTAGGTGGCGACATGTACATGTGATGTTGTTCACATGTTGCGTGGGTGGTGTTGTGTATAGGTGGTATTGTGTGCATGTTTTACATATGGTACTGGTGTACGTGTGGTATTCTGTGCATGTCATACATGCTATGTTGAGGGCATGTGGTCGTAGGTATGTGCATAGTGTAGGTATGTGTGGCATTGTACATTGGGTATAGATGTATTGTGTTGTGTTGTAAGCCAGGTCTAGGTGTATGTATTATGTTATGCACTTGATGTAGTTGTATGTATTGTATTGTATACACTAGGTGTAGGTGTATGTTGTGTATGGAAGGTGTAGGTGCATGTATTCATGGAATTTATCGTGTGTGGTCATATGTCTTTGATAAACACTATATATATGTGCACCTATTTGAGGAGAAAGAAATGGGTGTTTGTCACGTGTAGAAACTAATCCAGCGTGCGTATGAAATAAGAAGAAAGCTAGAATTATGGATCACTTAAAGGATGAGTATCGATATATTATTTCAGTTTTATTATGCATGTGATTTATGATTCTATTATATGATGATTACATGTGAATTATGATTCTGGTTTATGATGGTTACATGTGACTTATGATTTTGATATATGATGGTTATGTTTTGAGCTAAACTTATGAGATATTTTTATACATGTTGATTTGGTCAAATAGGTTATTTTGACGTGTTGTGGTAGGAAGTGAATAGGATTAAAAATGTACCTTATTGATGAGCTATCAATGAGGTATGGTGTGAATTTATTTCAATTTATTTTAAATATAATGGAAGTTATGTGCTTGGTTGATCCAGGTGGATGTTGGTGGCCACCCACCTATCCCATTTGGACCCCCACAACTGTCTCTCTAATCTTTTTCAATTTCCTAAATTGTAGCACAATTTACTATTTTTAGCAGTTTTTCGGGTCTTGAACTTCCGGAGCCGTTTTGAGGCACTAAATGACGTTTTTTTGGAAATATGGGGCAACGCAGGTTCGCGGACCAATGTTGCCTCGCAAAGTGGTAGTGCTCGGATAGATCTTTCTAACAAGCTATTGTACGCGTCAAATAGAGATCGTATGCCCAAGTTACAACCCCAGGAAATTGATGTACCGATTTACCCAAACGGGGCCCACAATTTGGCGTTTCATCTTCTAGGGTTAGGTTTTGGGATGTGAAAGGTTTTCCATTGTTTCTCAACAATAAATAGGCCCTCGAGCCTCATTGTAATAGAGTTAAGAGGCAGGTAGCGATGACATCTCTTCTCAGAGATAAGCTACCATCGCCCTAGCTGGTTTATTTCCATTTCTGGTTGTAAGCATATTACACTATTTTCCATTAATGAAATGACGTATTATTTCCATCGCATCTCCTTATTTATGGTTATCGCATCTCTGTATGTACGGTTATCTCTATAATATATTGCGATCCTATTTAAGTCCAGATCATTGGTACATGAATGCATGAAATGAAAAGTTGGGTGATTGAAATTGACTACAATAATTTGCAACAATAAAAGGAATTGGAAAATGTAGCAGTATGCTAGTAAAGCATTCAGGAACAGGGCCATTACATGACACTAGTATTGAATAGTGTCCATTGATTTCCATGAGAAAGCTATGATTGGTATGATGGTTTTGAGGCAGGGATATGCCTTAGTTTTTGTATCTTCCGATGCGAGGAAGCCTTGACAAGGGACAGACTTCCCGAGATGGGGGTGCTAATAGAAATTGGAAGGTGAGTGCCTACACAGAAGTGGTTGACCAGATTTCCTGAGGGATTATGTAGCAGAGAAGGGAAGAATGGTGATGGATTTGTTTTGGTCCTTACCATTTCCAAAGGGAATCAGATGCACATTGGGATTTCACCCTGGAAAAATGAGCCAATAATTGTTCACTAAGATGACAAGTGATGCATGATTATAATGCTGGACATTGGATGCAGTTTGATTGTGGAAGTGGATTCTGGACATCCTAGGAAGGAGGTGAATCCTGGTATTACTTGAGGTTGGTGGTGTGAGCCTATGGATTCCCTTTTTTCAGATGCAGTCATCATATCTTTTTATTTTCAGGATGATAAAATGTGTATATGCATATATTATTGTAAATATTGTATCGAGCTAGATTTATAAAGCTCCATAGAGAATATGGTTATTTCCTGGTTGAAGCAAATGTGTATTTGTATATGTGGTTATTGTATATACTATAATGAGTTATGTTATAAAGCTCCAGTAAATAGTATGTTTGTCATGTTCCAACAGTGGTCATTGTAAATACCGCAACAAGCTATGTTATAAATCTCTATGGGAAGTATATTTTGTTTTTAGAAGTCTTGTTGGCTATAGGTGTCACTGAACACCACGGATGGTATTACCCCAAGGAGGAGGGCTCTGTAACAGCCCTGGTGAAAATTGCATGTTAAATTATATATAAGGTTATGGTTATGGGACCAATATTCCAAGCTAAATGGTGGGGGGAACATCCTAATGGGTGTTGGTATGGTATATTATGGCTAAGCAAATAGGCAAAGGAAATTGTACAGGATTTGGGAAGGCATGAGGCATTTATTGGTATTTTATTTATGAAAATAATGGAAATTAGGAGAAAAGGAAGGTGAAACGTCATAGGTTGAGGAGGAAACTGAAGGAAAATAATGGAAAATGAAGAAAATAAAGGCATCATTAACAAAAAATCTTTTCAGGATCAGTGAGAAAGACTTGATCAGTTTAGGTTTGGATCTCTCTCATTATTCTCTCTCTCTTTCTCTCTCTCTCTCTCTCATACACTTGCATACTTAGAGTTTCCTTGGAGCACTCTTGGAGGGTGTCGCATACTTGGAGTTTTGGACCAAGAAGGAAAAAGGAGGAGTAGGAAATTGCAAGAGGGCGTTGGTATCTATAGCTACAACAGGGTTTTCTTGTAGTTATCGAGTTTCATGTACATTTTCCTCACTAGTTTTGGCATGCAAGGCACATGCATGTGATTTCTTGGTCATCATCTATAATTGGCATGGAGGATTTCCTGGATTGACAATGGATTTTCCTAGCCTTGCCATTTTATGGATAGTCATCATGTTGTGGGTTTATTTTCCTTTTTTCTCTGATTGGTCCTCATGTTTCCTTAGCATGGGTTGAGCTATTAGTTCTTGGAATCCTTGGTTGGACAAATGCTCTGGAGCCTTGTAACGGCTTGGGTTGAGTTACTAGTCTCATAGCCTTAGTTAGAAAAATTCTCTAGAGCCCTATAACAACTTGGGTTGAGTTACTAGTCTCGTAGCCTTGGTTGGACAAACACTCTAGAGCCCTTAATGGGTTGAGTTACTAGCCCTGCAGCCCTAGTTGGACAAACAATCTGGAGCTTGGTAAAAGTTATGGGTTGAGTTACTAGTCCTGGAACCTTGGTTGGACAAATGCTCTGTAGTAGAGTTTAAGTTGTGGGTTGATTTACTAGTACTGGGAACTAGGTTGGAACAAACACTCTAGAGCCCTGGAAGGTTAGGATAGAGACCGATCTAATGTTGGTTTTATGATGTTTGACTATGAGGTGGAATCATTCTTTGATGGGTTGAGGTGGATGGAATTTGGAAGCCATTGATGAGTTTTAATTGATATGTTATATGAGATCCCATATTCATGCTTGGAATGCGGCATGAGAGTCAATGGCTAATGAGATATTTTCCTCTACCATTCTATGGTCAGGTGGAACATGGAAGTCACATCCCGGGTTTGGATTTTTTGTTAGGTCCCAATAATATTAGTGATTACCCCGTTACTATTATAATTGTATCCCTTATTAATATTGTTGTGCCCCTATTGTCCCCATATTATTATTACTGTGCTCCACAGAATCCCTCTATTGTTATTTTTGTGGCTTTATATTATTATTGTTAGGTTAGTTGGGTTATATTGTGACTCCTTAGACTCCTATATATAGAAAGGAGGTTTTTCCATTTGAACCATGCAAGAATTGTTCATTTATGTAATGTAAAGGAGGTTGCCCCCTCAAAGAGGCTGAATTATAAGACATTGATCTATCTTTTCTATCTTTTTTTGAGCTGGTTTCATAACATTTGGTATCAAAGCTTTGGATTCTAGGGGTTTCGCTGCTCGAAATAGGTGATCGTGGCATTTATGCTATAAATTTTCTTCTATGAATTTTTAGAAGCTAAAAGAAGGCCCCATTTGAGAAGAAAGTGCACTAAACCTCGAGTCTTAATTTTAGAGATTTTTGCACTATATTTGGGGAGATATGATCTGAGGAAGTTTGTCTTTTAGCAGACTCTTGAATTACATTCCAAATAGGTGACCTAGGGAAAATCATCATAACTTTCTCTCTGAGCATCAGATTGAAATTTCGTAAGAAGGTACAGAAAGAGGACATATTGCAGTTTCTTGTATATATTGTTTAGAGAAAAAGTTTCAAATAGTGACTCGTGGCACGTCATACCATTTCGCTCTACTGAACTAGTTTATAATCAGGTCACTGTGGGAGATTTGGCATAACTCTTCCTTGGAGAATCCAATTTGGATTATAGTGGTGGCCTTGGAAAGAGGAAACAGAGGGCTATTGCGGGTTGTAATTTCAGAACTGGGTGATCTGAAATTATAGAGATACATTAGAGGCAATACCGAGCTCCTACGAAGTGAAAAAATGTGTGTAGATTTTTAATTTTTTTTTCATAAGCTTGGTTTGAAAAATTATTTTGAAGAATTCAAAGGGAATAGTAGAGCATTATTATCGGTAACTGATGCCCCGTGGAAAGAAAATGCAAACACCTAGTAAGCAACCTGAAAGCGCTAGCATGACTCAAGAAGAAGAGGAAGAAATGCTACATGATATATCAAAATTACAAGACCAAGTGCAACAAATGTCAC